>CALNHX010013437.1:0-16869 GCA_940337035.1 Agriotes lineatus
TACTTTCTCCTGTGAAAATTTAAGTTGATTTGGAAATACTATAAGTTTATAGTAAGAAAAATTAAAGAAGTTCTAAATGTACAGCGACGCCTATAATTGGCCTAACGGCTGCTGGCTGAGTACGAAAATAAAATAAAAAAATAATAAAAATAAATAACACTCAAGCGTAAAGAACTTACATGGATATGTATTTGACACATATCAATAAATATTTATTGTTATTTTAGAGAAATACTAACCATGGTTGTCTTTTGTGTGTTTCTTAACAGACAAAAACAAGGATTTAATTATTTTAGATCTTAATTCCAAAGAGGTTTTTGGAAAGTTATATTTTTTGGCTAGAGGTAGGGCTATTTTCACCGTTACCGGGAAGTTCATCGAAACGCAATTCATCGAATACAATTAATCGAAACACAATTCATCGAAACAACAATTCATCGAAAGAACAATGAATCGAAATGCAATTTATCGAAATACAATTCATTGAATCATCGAAAGTAAAATTTATCGAAATTTTGCATTGTAGAAATTTCTTAATAAATAATAAAAAAATCACAGACAAAAGGTTTCAATAATAATTCCAATTTTCGGCGGTTAGCCATTGAGTGGCCAGTTCGATCACTAGGTATTTCACTTTTAAATCACTTCGTGTGGTACCTACCACACAGGTTTCATAGTCGACTACGAGTCCTGACCTGCTGAGTCAAATAATGACTTGTGGTGTTAACACAAATATGAAACTTTGTAATGAGCAGACATAAAGAATACACTATGCATTCAACATTTTGGTTGTGATTTTATAATGAATCAGTTTTATCCTAAACTGGCTATTTCAAATACACCAGTTAATCATCTCTTTCTGGTCGTATTGCAACTTTATTTTTTAAATTATAGGGTAATTCGTATTTTTAGTATACATCGTTTAGGATCAGATACATCACATAAAAGCTCTTCTTCGAATCATGCAAGTACGCTGTGGGCACTCTCTGAGGTTCAGACATTTCGAAAAAAAAAAACCTTTTGTCCCTAAATTAATTATCGAGGAGCAGATATTAATTTGGTACTCTTCACATCAGATTTCTTTTGAAGTAATAGGTGGGCGTCTAATGTATATGCTTATAACCTTTTTTTGGGAAAAAAGTTGATAAAAGCTTACCCCAAATTCAAACTGTATGCGAATACTTCAAGCAAACTGTTTCTTGTAAAATCTCCCAACTATATTTAATAAAGAAGGTACTTGAAATATTTATTCTAAATAACAAATGAGTTTGTCCAAACCTGGACAGAGTTGTTCAAAGCATTAATGAGGGCCGCGACATTAAAATATTGAAACTCCTGCAAACGTCAGGATAATCCATGGCAGCGAGTTCATTAATAAATAAAGTGGGTATATTAAAAATCACTGCGGACTGTGAAACAGTTAAATCTCCAAAACCTGCGTTAAATCTGATAAATGAGACATCGGTACGAGTCAGTGATTCAACAATATAAACACTCAAATACGTAGTAAATTCGCATCCGTTTCTCTTCCACAACCAGGCAGGACTGGGAACATTGATGGATGATTGCGCAAACAGTGCATCCGCTGCGACCTGTTGCCTCGACGCTGCATACGCTCGTTACGAGTCCTGCAGCTTTGAAAAAGGATTCAAGGGCATCTTTTCGACACCGCGTGTTTGTGTAAAAAGTGGAGCTGTCGTACGGTTTAGCCACGTGTGCAGAATATAAAACTGGCAGTATTATGTTATTTTACTAGTCGTTTAACAAGTTATAAATGTATGTCAAATTTTAAATGATGGTTTGAAGTATCATTTGAGGATTTTGTGTTGTAGACATATTATGAAAAGATAATCTTTGTGCATGTGTATAAGATAAACCAATAAACAGAGATTATTAGTCTATCTCTAGTGTTTCAGATTGTTTAAACGTATCTATTGTTCATTGAAATGTTAAACAGTGTTTAACATGATCGCGTCCTCGAATGTTAAGATACATTTAACATGCATCCACTCATTTAACATGCATGCACTCGCGACCTCGAATGTTAAGATACATTTAACCTGCCTCCACTCATTTAACATGCATGCACTGGTGGTATCACATTTGGAATTAGGACGTCCTAATCGTATCCAAGCACAATAAACATTTATGATACCATCGAAAAAATAGTCGACATAGTTTTGGCGACTCATGGTATTATAAGTGACTATTCAGTTTGCATGTCATCTCGAAAAACTAGCTTAATATGCAGTTATTTTAATTAAATCACTTTTTCAAAATGTGGTTCAAGAAAATGGAGCAGGAAGTACAGGAGGTCAAGCTGGTATTAGTGAATTTAGACAGGCATTTTTCGTTAAAGCAATTTCTAATAATAGAATATCCAATCTTCTAGAAATGTTTACGTGTACAGTTTACATTGATTTAAATTAAATTTCCATTCAGGAATTGTTTTGTGTGTAGCTACTTTCAGTTGTTATGATGAAGGTTAGGTCGCCTCTTTTTCTGTTGCCTAAATACCCCTTTCCAATATTATGTAAATTTTGAAAATTTTTGGTAGCTGAGGGAATTTTAGTGATGTTTTAGGATTGCCAGTATATGAAGAGAGCGACTTTCTATGTCCATTTTCCAAAGGCTTACTAAAGTGTGGATAAAAATCCTTCGATATCGTTGAACAGTTTAGCTCAGCATTTATGTGTTGTGCGTGGAGTTGCTAAAATTCACCTGGTTATGTGCCTATTAGAAAGTATTTCAGAAGTAATATTCAGCTGTGGTCTTTTTCCAGCTTCGGTACGTATATCTGGGCTTGTTCTTACACGTCGCTTGGCGGTTTTGTAGTTATTTGAAGTCCATTTTTACCTTGTTTGGTATTTATTTCCTTTGGACACTGCTACCATCACTAAGAGCATCTGGAGTACATGTCTCTAAGCGGTTCAGAGAGACTTGTCAATCTAGGCTTGCCAATATTTTGTCCCCGAAGCCGTTCGAAGCACCTTTCCCTAGCGTGCGATTCCACATCTCCACCTGAAGAAAGGCCTGTACAACCCGACCTTGTAGTTTTAGGTAATTGCGTTTACCCTCGTCCTCATTGCAAGTCTAACGCACCATTGCTTATTGTCTGCTTGTTAAGGTAGCTGTAATGTACTAAGTTCTGTTAGAATCTTGATAGTGGCTGTTAGCTTCGTCGATTTTGATCGCATTCAACTCTATGCTTAGCGGATACGTGCGATAACATTTGTTCGTGATAATATTAATTGCGAAGACGTACTGGAGCATTTGAAGCTCTTGTTAACAATATTACACTAATGATTGAAGAGTTCAATATTTGCAATGCCATATGCCTAATTCGCGAATTCAGTTTGATAGCGAAATTGACCTCAAATACGATATATTTTTACAACTATGATTGTTACATAAATATAGTGTAGGTATATAAACGTTATAGGTACTAAGGCGGTGCACATTACTAAAATAGCTTTGATTATGCAGGGTGGCTCCAAAAAGTATGGCGAATCAAACTTACTTTTCCTTCTCCTATATTTAGGTAGCTTGAAAGATTTGCATTGAAGCACTAATCATTTTGATTAAAGTTATATGGGTCTAACGTCAACTGTATTGGGGATATTAACGATTTTATGCAAAACATTTCTTAGCTTCAGGCTGCTACTGTAAGTACCAAAAACAATAAAATGAAGGAAAACGTTACCAAAAAGTTATGGTCTTCGTGAATTATCTTCTGAGTGTAAAATGGTAGATCTGGGTATTATTCCTATACAGGGTCCTCAACAATTTAATAATTTGGGATTTTTGTCAACTTTATATGTCATACCCCTCAATGCAACCGTTCTTTAAAACACGATTCTTTATTTCAGAAAATACCAAACAAGGGCCATTATAATGCAAATTGAAATGCTTGGAACGGCCTGAAAACAGCAGAAAGCCAGGATTAGAAGATAAAAATCCAACCACTGCTGAAACCAGAATAAAAAATACGAAAAAACGAAAAAAAATATGAGCTCTCTGTATAGCTTTAATACCCAAAACACAGAAGGAAAAATATTAAAAAAAATAACGTAATTACGTACAAGAGTTGGTTTATATTCGCTTTTGCTTGTTTAAATCTGATTTTATTTGAACCTGTAATTAATTTATTCCTGCATTTCTCGTTTCTTGTGTTTATTATTTCTCGTATCAATAATGACTGGATTTATATTTTCTAAACCTGGTTTTGTGTTTTGGTTTGGAAAGCTGAAGTGTTCAAATTATTATTTTAGTTGCGCTTGTTTGTTATCCCTTAAAGTAAAGCATCTGAAGGGTCTTAAATTTGTTTCCCTTAAAACACGCATATCCGAAAACAATTAAATTTAGGGGTATGAATAATATATCAAAAAGAATCCCATTAAAAGGAATTTTCAAAAATAAAAATATTATAATTTCAAAAAAATTTAAATTATTAAATTTGCAAATGTTGAGCACCCTGTATCGCATTAAGACCCGGATCCACAATTTTAGACACGAAAGGTAATTTACGAAAAGAATACTTTTTTGGAAACGCCTACCTTTATTCAATTTATTGTTTTCTGTTACTTACAGCAACTCAGCCCTTTTTGCATAAAATCGTCGATATCTCCAAAACATCTGACGTTTCAACGGTACAACTTTATATCGAAGTGATTAATGCCTCAATACAAATCTTTCAAGTTGGCTAAATATAGAGCATTCCATTTTAAAAAAGCAAGTTTGATTTGCCACGACCCTGTAGAAGTATATAGTACACATAAGCATAGGGTTACTGCAATTTATACTTTTATTTATTCCTTTAAGGGAAATGCCATGTGGTTTAAAATTTTACACCAACAGCTGTAGATGTTCAGGACATGGCTAGCAAGATCTTACTTCACCGTAAGACAAAGCAACCGCCAGAATAACAATGTTCTAGGAGAGGATGTATCAACCAACCAACCTGTTTATTTGGCATATATGTAATATGAAAAGGGAGTAGAGAACTGGGTGCTACTTAATGCATTCAAAAGATGATTAAACATGCAAACCTAAACTACGGCATTCTTCAGGGAGATACTATTTCTCCCAACTTTTTCCGAAATCCTCTCAACACACTGACTGGGAGTCAATTAATGATAATATATAGGGTGATTTATAACGTAAGGAGGAGATTTTGAGGGTAGATAAATGAGACTAAAGTAAAAATTATTTATTAACAAACATTTGATGACAAACCGATAATAAAATAGTTACAGTGGTTTAAAGGTCTTTAAAAAAAAATCCACTGATTGAGTACTGTTGAAATTAAATTGTTTTCCAGATTTTTTCCAAAAGTACAGGCTTTCTTTGTTTCTTTGGAAACGATATAAGTTCAAACATAGAGAAAAAAGAGTGCTCTCTCCAATGCTAAATTCTAACACTAATTTCTATGTCATTATTATTTTGTATATTTACTTATATTGTCTTATAAGTAAAAAAGAACTAATTTGAATATTTTATCGTTTGCCAAGAAAACATATTTTTTTACAACTTAGTTGAAAACTTGGTGTGCATAATTTTAATATTTAATTATATATTTACTTATTTTCAATTTTAAATAATGCAAACATGTCTTTTTATTACATTAAGCACGTTTTTAAAATTACATAAACTTCACAAAAAACATTATCAAAAGGAAATAGAACAATAACTACATAAGTATAAATATTTACCAAAATCACACAAATTTTTCAAAATGCTGCCCCTGATTTTCAACACACAGTAGCTCACGTGGAATCCATTTTCTGGACATGGAAATTGTTCTCGCAAGTCCTCTGTAGCAACATTGATTCGATAGCGTAACTCTTCAATGGTATCAACTTCAGTTGCATGTACCCTGTCTTTCAGGTATCCCCATAAGAAGAAGTCCAGTGGGTTGAGTCATGGCTGCGTGGGGGTCGTTGAATCAATTAACACCGGCCGATCCACCATTGCGGAAATGTATGATCGAGACGACTAAAATGTGATAGACAGTCATCATGCATAAACCACATGTTTTGTCGCACAACCAATGGAACAACTTCTAGAAGTCCTGGTAAAACTTCTTGTAAGAAATGCAAGTAAGATTGGACATTGAGACGCGCCCGCAATTCGAAAGGCACTATTAAGGTGTCGTTCACAATTTCAACCCATAAATTTAAACTGAAACGTTGCTGAAAGTTACTTTGGCGGATTTGTATCAGCCCATGTGTGAGCATTGTGGAAGTTGAGCGTACCATTCCTGGTGAAACAGCATTCGTCAGTTACGAGTATGTTTGTTGAAAAACTTGCTTCTGCTTCCGTACGATTGAGCAGCCACTCACAAAACTGCTGCCCCAACGGATAATCGTTGGGAGTAGGGCCTTGTACTTTTTGGAACTGATAAGGGTACAAGTCGTTCATCTTCAATGTGCGCCAAACAAAGTTCTAAAAAACATTATCTCTCTGGGCAATTTGGCGTGTACTAGTTGTCGATTCAGCATCTACCCTTTTCAATACTTCTTCTTCAACATCAACCGCGTGTCGATTGGTTCTTACACCATCATGGTCCTTCTGTCGTTGTAAATTCCCAGTCTCTTTTCCCCGTTGAATAACCCGGAGAAATGTATTTTCGGAAGGGGTCGGTTTATTTTGAAATTTTTCCAAATACGTACGCCTTGCTTGAGCAGCACTTTCATCGACAGCTCCACAAACTATTATCATGTTCATGTATTCATTGTTAGTGTGATTCACCATTTTATCAGAACTAATAACTTAATAACAATCACTAATAACAAATCTTAAATATGATGTGTTCAAATTTACTGAAATGTCAATTTGACACTTTCCTAAATTTCAACGGCAACTTGCCTATTATATTTTTAATTATTCAGCAGCTCTCAATAATTGCTACAAAAATTATTGGGCATTAACAAGAAAACTTAAGAAGCCGTATTCCATCGTGTGTTAAAAAAGCTCATTTAGGGTAGGCCTTAGAAAAGAAGATCTAGTCATGTCTTAGCTTAAGTCTGTAGGTGAACGTTAGATTGCATTTTGTTTATGGAAACATTTGTCACTGTGACAGGCAAAAGTTTACACAGCATTAACAGCGTACATACATCAAACAAATAGAGACACTCATGCCAAATGTTGAAACCTGTCTAGAGTGCCTGGGACAGTACCTCTGGGGGTATTTCCAAGCTTGACTATCAGATGACAGCACAAAGTTCTACCAATCATGGCCGACTAAATTAAATACTATGGCCTGCACATAGGGAACACCACCTAGAGACATCTAGTAATTAATACTGAAACATATTTTATGTATGGCGGCAAATTTAAATATTTGACATATGGAATACAATAGCATATGTTGTTTCTATAGAAATGCTTATTTTTTCAATGTCGAAAATTGAAATATGAATAGATTAAGTCACCTTTGAAAATGTATTGACAACTTAAATGTTATTTTAACAATCAAAATAGTTATAGCACTTATTAGTACTCTGCTTGTTAAATGTATTGAATATAATTTTATTTATTTTATTTTAACCTGTTTTACAGTATAAATACCCAATTACAAAACAGTTGTATCTAAACCAGGCTTTGAACACCTGCAATATCAAGCACCAGACAATTCTTTGCACATTGGGACAATTTCTATAGTAGCCCCGGTATAATAATATCGTCGTTTTTTGCCATATAAGTAGCATGGTATTGTTTTTTGAAGCCTTCCCAACAAACTCCTTGCGGGTTTCTGCTGATAAAGGTCAAACAAGCTGTGCAGTTAACCATTAGCACCCATAAGGTTATCACTATCGTAACAGTTCAGGTCTTCTCGTTATCGCCGAAAAACTTTTTAACTTTCACTCCACACTCAGTCCAGCTCTGTGTACATGCTTAGTTGTGAAAATATTCTACTCAATTTTAAAATAGTTAGTGCCAACTGTCTAGTGAATTGTGTGTTCGGCAGCAATGGGTTGAATTTTTACAAGAATTTGTGGTATTAATAAACTGTAAAAAAACTACATGTTGCATGTTAACTACATTTTTATTGCACATATCTCTAAAATTACAGACTATACAGCCTCATGTAAAAATCATTTCGAACCACAGCAGCTTGTTGACAGTGGTAATTTCTGCAACTTTTAACTGATTGTGGTTTTGTTGTGTTACGACTGGTAACGGACAATTTTTCATCTAATGTCACACTTTTTGTTATTCGATTATTGTCGTGCTTTAAAATTGGTTGAAATTTGTTTTTAGAACGTGATATGTATTCCTCGAATGGAAAATTACTTCAACGTATTTGAGATTATTATATAATTTACAGAAGGGATTACCAGTTAAATCTGTTCGATATTTAACAAGAATGCATTTATATCCCAGAAACTTTGAAAAGATGAATGTTCTGCAGGCTATCCCAATATTTGCTCCTACAGTGACTAGTTCATTTAAATTTTTGAAAGAATCCGGTGACAATAATTTTCTTAACGTTAATACTACAGTAACATACATGGGGAATATTTATATTTTTTCCAAATACACGTTTAAAACAAAAGTCAATACATTCGTTCCTTGGATAGCAGCATTGCACCTTACATTCATGTAGTACGGGATTACCAGGATTGACAAAGGAAACCGAACACGCATAGTATTTCTTCTTGAGCAAGCTGGCTTCTATTATGTATTAACACGAGTATTCAGTTCTGATGCAGTTTAAGCAACTTTCTCTCAATGAAGTTACAGATGCCTGAACAGCAGAATATGCACTAAGGCAAATATTCAAAGTCTATGTTAACAAAAACATAATATAAAATGCACATTTCTTATTAGAAGATGATCATCGGTATGCGTTACAGTTCACAAATTTGATGGAGGCTCATATGACCAATATACAGGAGAAAATGTAACAAAATAATGTGGCCATCTTCCTTAACTAATAAAAACTTTAAAATTTCATAAATATAATGCGTAGCTCATTCTACCCGAACCTGAACCCACCCCTTAGGATGCGCGCGCAATTAAAATTACATATTTTGCCAAGCGTATTGAAACAATCTATAGTCTTGATAATAAAGGTCCCGGGTGGTGTAGCGTTCGATCAGTAGAGTTAAGCAACGCTCTTTCTGGTCAGAACTTGGATGGGAGTTCCACGGCTCCTTCTCCTTTTAGAGTCCCCTCAACACAAAAAAATGTTTTTGTTCATTGGTCTGTCTGTGTGTCAGTCTATGTGTCTGTCGGTCTGTCTGTCTGTCTGTCTGTCTGTCTGTCTGTCTGTCTGTCTGTCTGTC
Organism: Agriotes lineatus; assembly: GCA_940337035.1. Lineage (NCBI taxonomy): Eukaryota > Metazoa > Arthropoda > Insecta > Coleoptera > Elateridae > Agriotes > Agriotes lineatus. The sequence continues at coordinate 9,291 of CALNHX010013437.1, forward strand.
TGTCTGTCTGTCTGCCTGTGAACAGAATATCTCAAAAACGAAAAGAGGCATGGCGTTAAAACTTCATATGTAAGTTTTGTGTACTATGTAGAAGAGACAGCAAGCTTTTGAAGAAAATCTCATAGCCGAAAGTAGGTATTTACTCTTGTGATTTTTCAGTTTTTTTTGACTTCTTCAAAAACGGCTCTTACGATTTTTTTCAAACTTTAAAATGTTGAATAGTTAAATCATCTGCCAGTTCAAATAGCGCAGAACATTTTAGTTTTATTAGTAGTATTGCCCAACTGTCATCTCTCCAAACAGCATTCATCAATAGCGAAGAATTGTTATTACCAGTAGAACTACGGTTGAAAATCCAAAGTTTAGAAATCAATGATATGCCTGAAACCAAAATTTATTCAGCATCCATAGCATTTGTATATTAAAAATACAACAAATGATTACCTGTGATAATTGCATCTCCCTATTATTATCAACTACTGTACCAGGACCCTTGCTACGTTTAATTTATCTTCAAGACCGTGGATTAAAACTTCCACAAATAAACTTACTTTATGTATTGATTTGTTAGAAATTGTGTTAAATTTCAACAAAAACAATAAACTGAGATTTCATGGTGCAACTAACCTTTTAAAGTTAAACGTCAGATTTTGACATTTGAGCTAAGAAACACACTAAATGCTTTTAAATTCCCACAATAGGTGGCTACAGGAGGTGTTCCCTATGTGCAGGCCATAGTAATTTAGTTGGCCGTGCTACCAATCAGAGCCCAGTTACTGGATCTGCTAGCAATCATATTGACATTATCTGTTAGTACTATGGGAAAGTACCCTCCAGGAGCCGTTCAAAGTCATTCAAATCGGTATTTTGACATCAAAGGAACCTAAAGTGAGTGTCTCTACTTGTTTGATTTATGTACGCTGGCATTACGTTTACTTGTATCAAGTGAAAAGGAAAATAAGATTGCATTTACACAACAACCGTTTTTTGGGAAAGTTACTTTCGGAATAGAAGAAAAGTCGATGAAAATTGGATTTATTCTATGGAAGACACCTTTAGGGAATTCAGCGAGGAGTTTCTTGCGGCAGCTATACAATATAAAGTATTTAGTGATGCTTTATCAAGAATGGTCCATAACTTCCGCGAAACTGGAAGTGTAAACGAGAAGCAAGGCAGTGGTCAGCGAAAAATACGCACAGAAGAAGTAGTTAATAATGCGAAACAAATAGCGCAAGAACAACCATATATTTCATATACATCTCATAGGATATTAAGAAGCAATTTTGATTATTTTCCTTAACGGTTGCAAGTGTATCAGGAACTGTTGCCAAACAATGCTTTTTATAATAGAACACAAAAAATTTATTATTAAATCATATTTTCGGAATGTTGTTGGAGTAAACGGTGAATGGAATTACAGTGTGGTGGTGGTGCTATGTTTAGCAGAATTTTGGCAACAATATTCAGAAGGAGATTTTTATAGCGGATTTAAAAGATGTGTTGATTTATTCTGAGATACAGCTAGCATGATTATATATAAACTTGTGTTCTCTTTCTAGCTCACATACATTGGACTTGATGAAGCGAAGGTATCAAATTGACTTCAATATTTTTCTCCTATTTTATTTCTTACCATTTTATTAAGCTGAATGTCCAATGTTCTTTCAACTAGTAAATCTAGCTATCTGGTCTTTTCATTAGTGGTTTATATTTTAGTTTTGGATATCTCCCTACTTTCTTAGCTTGGCTCTGGGAATTATAATTGTGTTATCATTTCTCAAAACATTAGTTGCATAAAAGAACATTTATATTTGTTAATGGATTAAACTCCATAAGGCACTGTGTACCCCCCTTAAACGAAAAATGACACAGCCCTAACTAGCTCTAACCCTCGGCAGAATAATGGTATGAGTAAGGACTAGGCAGCGATCCTTAGGATTATAGACTAACTTCATAAATTAACAGATTTTGGGCGCCTGCCGTCAAAAAACATAATTCTAATCTAGCTAAGAAATCATATTTCACCTACCTTTACAATCTTTTGGCCCTATACCTATTTAAACAAACGCACAGGTTGAAGGAGGGTTGTAACAAAATAAAAACGATTACCAGTAACTGTGGCAACTTTAATTTCTCCCACAGGTTAACCATAACAGATATAAATACTTACAATTAGCTCTTATGCCTGTTATGGTCAAATAACAAAATAATTCAGGCAGCGCTTGTTGCTTAATAGTAGTCAACAATATATGATGAAGGGAGTCAACTCCATCAGATTTACAGTGATACAAAATAATGTGATCTGTAACATTTGAAATCCGGATGCAATGCAGCCATCCAGCTAATTTGAAATGTAGCCATCTTGACCTACATAAAATCTGTATAGTCGAACTGGGTATTCAAGGGCAAACTGCGAAGATCTATCACAGAGTGCATACACAATTTCAGCATTTCCTAACTGATAAAAACTACTATAACATTAACGTGTGCGGCTTGTTAGATTTGAAAGCCTTCCCATTTTAAAACACGCAATATTATAGAAACTAACGCCCTTAATCGTCAAAGCAGCATGTACTTAATGTTACGACGTCTTCACCAACGCACTCGGAAGCAATCGTTTGGGGAGCTTACAACAGGAATCGGCATTCTGCAAAGATTATCCCCACTTCGCAGACTCAGAAGGCTAGCAGGCGGCATTGGGAAACCGAAGAATTCAATAACAAGCGACTTCAAAACAGCAGATTCACAGACCAGAACATTTTGCGGTGTGGTGGCAACAACAGCAACAGTAAAATCAAGCAGAGATCCAGGCCGCAGGATAAGCCTAGGTACCACGAAACTAGTCAAAATAAATGAACTAAAAGAAAAATCACACCAGAGAGAGAAATCGGCTTAATGTGTGTTCAGGAGGATGCCGCGGCTCGTACCTTCAATTGTTACGAAAACAAAGTCACGTCTAAATAGCCTACTGGATTAGGCATGCCAAATCCCATCGGAGGCTTAATTTGTTCGCGAGCAGAGCTACCCTCGATCAATGCTGGGAATCGAAAATGACTACTCGCCAAACAACCTATTCAGGTACCTCTTGTCGAAACTCGTTTCGAAAAAACCAAAATCTTGCACGCTCTGAGGAGAGGGGGGCGAAATACAAAAGTAACGCATAAATTAAATGGGGCGTTACAACTGAAATAGGTCAATCTTTGTATTTGTGTCACAATCGTCAATATTTAAAACAAACGAGCTAGATATACAGGGTAGGAAAACATTTTCATAGAGAATCTCGATAACTATAATAGGAGATATGGAATAATGGATCCGCATACTCGATCGCTTTTTTTCTATAAAAGCTAATGGTGAAAACCTATTTGGCTATCGTATTTTGTTTTCGAGTTAGAAACAAAAATTCGATTTTTCGTCTTCTCGTTTTCTAAAAATGGAGAAAAGTAATTTTTACGTTCTTCAGGCACTTTTTGATAAAAATGCAGTGGCGTAGTCAGTTTTCCAGAGTTTGTAAATTCGAGTTGTAACATAAAGTTGATCTTTGTATATGGAACTCATAGTTGGTTGTGGAATTATGAGAAAACGGATTTTTACCCATTTCAATGATATATACATTGTGTCTTACTTTAGATGGCACCACCCCAGTATCTTTTTAATATATTATCGGTTTAAAAAAATTCTTTGTACTGCTTATACCCCTCACTAAATTGTACTTATAGGGTATGTTGCTTTCCATTCAAGGTAAAATGCTAGCCTACTACGATTTAAAATAAATAGCAAAATTGGAGAAGTGGTATTCGCGATTTTTTATCAAAAAATGTTGTTATTAAAAGTTGTTTAGAATCGTTCGAATAAGCTAAGTCCAAAATTTCATTAAAAACAAAAAAAAATCTCCCTCGAGTTATAGGTGTTAGTAGTATTTCTAGGACCTGACACGTATATTTATTACTGAATCGTCAGCTCCTGACACACATATATTACATTATGAATTTCAAAGCTTTTGAAGACCAATTTTAAATAATACAGTTCTTTTCACTAAAACACTGTTCTTATATTGTCCATATTTAGATGAACTACAATATGATTATAAAAGCAGCAGCGCTAAAAATCATTTTAAGAACCGTAATTAATCACTTGATACTATAATGTAATGACGGGGCTAGTAAAACAGGGGATGTGTTTATGTGCTCCAAGATCCTCCACTTTAAGAAACTGCAGTGCTGTAATATACAGGAGATGACATTGTCACTGAGATTCATAAAACGCAACCGTTGATATAAAAATAACATAAACTTCTAGCAGTAAGAAAACCATTGGACTAAGCATACTATTGGCGTTTTTAAGATTTTTATTATTGAGAAAAAAGGTGTACGTTAAGGATGCTGGGGCAACTATTAGGCAGTAAAATAAAGTCCATATAAAAGTAAAAGTTTAAACATTTATCGTAAAACTTACTTTTTGTGTACATACTCCTAGTTTATTAAAAACTAATACATGCAAACGAGAATATAAGTCTAGGACATGACTATACCTTTTTATTTTTTTTTTACTTACAGGAAGTGTGGCAATGCAGTCGAAATTGTTAGAATAAAGCTGTTTGCAAGACCGTGTCACTAATTTCTCAATAAAGAATGCAAATGTTTGAAATGATATGTACATGTACATTTGACCACTTGTCACGAATGGTAAACCGTTTAATGTCATCATCATAGCTATGTCTAAACGCGGAATAAACACGAATGCGGGCTATGTATGTTTGCGGTAACACTCCCTAATCATTCCTAGGTAATTTGTTTGAAGCATGGGGTTGTTACGTAACAGTTTGAAATAATTATGTAAAATATCGTATTAACATTTTCAGTTGTAATTAATTTAAAATTTTGATTATTTTCTGCTCAATTGTGCAACTGTGTAAAACAGTATTTATTACCTTTGGAAGACATTATTTTACCCCAAATAAGGTAATGTTTAATTTTTATTGCATTATAATAAATATCATTTACGATTAGTTCCCAATTTCAGAGTTTTTAACTTTATTTCGCTAATAAGGACTAGATATACATAAAATTAAACTTTGGAATATTGATGATGAAACTCGTTTTTTTTAACGTAAAGACGTAGAGGATAACACGTTTTTTAACAATTTCATTGAATATTCTTACATCTTTCCGTTTAATTTTCTATAGAAAAGTAATTATTCTAACATTTGGTTAGTCCGTAAGCATGTTGAAATAATTCATAAGCAACAGAAAAATTGTGAATTGTCAATTAGACCGTTGTAGTAAATTCTGAAAGTAATTTTTCAGCAAATTTTGAGTTATAAGCTGTCAATATATGCAGACAATAACGGGTACCTGCAGAACGTATGAAAGCATTTTTTTCAGTCGTTTGATTGATGCACCCCAGCTTCGTTGACGTGATAAAAAAATTCACTCATGAAAAAAGTATTGCTTCCATTACTTGTTCTATAAATAACTATTATGCAATGTTTTAACAGTTTGAAACATACTTTTTTGGACTTTTCTAAAAAGTTTGTACCAATAACGTTACAGCGAGTATTACCGTTTAATAAATTAAGACATTTTTATTAACAGTTAAACGGCAATTAACCAAGTTAATTTTTATCAATTAAGTAATCCATTATTTTCAACGGTTTTTATCTGAGGGTATTGATCAACGACTTTCAGGTTTGTCAACAACTTAAGTTCTGGGGTGTTTGGCAGTATAATATAAAGAACTGCCTTAAAATTCTTACACATTCTAATTTGGCAACAGGTATATTTCGCTATGATGATGATTTTTTTGTATTGTATTGTATTGTCAGTAACCTCATTTACCTTGCGGTGTAGAGGCTGGTGCTTTATACGTTTTAGCATCTAGCGGTGCAACGCTGAACCTGGCCCGGTTTCAGGTTACAGAGTTGGAGCGCGCCTTCTGTGCTTGCGTAACAACCATTGTGTTATGTGTGCATCTTTGTGATATGTTGATCTTGTTACTTTCTCTTTTAGGACTGCGGTTCTAAGTAGAGCACAGTTAATTTGGTGCCCAACTGTGAATGATATCACCAAACCCGATACCGATTGCCAAGGCTACGGAAAATTCCACCTACGTGGGATTCAAATCGAGGCCTTGATTAATACAAGCTTGAGGCTCTTACAACTGCGCTATTCGGCTTCTATGCTGATGTTTTGTATGGTTTATTAAATTTTGGGCAGCACAGGGGTGTGAATATGTGTTCGTTGTGATATTTAGAAACCCAGTAGGAGTTAAAAGTCTTGGAAATCTATTAACTCAAGGGTGGTAACTCTTATCGCCGAGTTTGAAGAAATGATATCATGGATGTAACGCTATATCATAATGGAATACTCAAATTTAAGAGATGAAGAGAACTTCTATGCTAACACAACATGATATTAGGAGACTATAGCACCTGTATAGGAAAAAGTAGAGGCAGTATATTTGAGGAATCATATGATTTTTTGTATTATAAGCAGGGAAACGCTCGGTACAAACATAAAACAGCACGCAAGATCACGAAACATAAATAAGGAGATAAAGGTATTACAGATTAGAATACTTATACTAAGATCATGAGAATGACACAGAAGATGCCAAGATAGGGAAGCTGAGCGAAATATAAATATGTAACTGAAAATGATAGAGTAACAAATATGTAATAGAATCACATTGAAAGAATAAAATAGAAAGAACTAAAACATACAAAAGAAAGCGAATAATACACAATGACTAAAAACTCTAGTTGAGAAGGTTAGATTCACTCTCGATAAGCACTTGGTGGTGCGACCTAGTTAAAAAGAAATAGACTGATGTAGACTCAAAGCAAGGAATATGAAAGAAACACTACACCAAGCCAACTTGCAGTCACGGGATAATTTGGAAAGAAAATCAGATGACAAAATTTATTAATCAAAAACAATTTGGAACAGCATTTTAAAAACGAATAGTAAGAACACATTAATTACGTTGAAGGATTACTAGGAAGCAAAGTGTTTCATGGAAGAAGGACAAGGAGAGTGCATAATGTAATTCAGTTAGGGGACATTTATGATTGCAAGAAAATCAGGAAAAATACGATCGCCTCTCTCATATAAAAACAATAATACAGCGAAAATTACAAAGCCGTATGTTTTATACCAGTTTTCAATACATATTTAAACAGAGAAAAGAAGCAACTAGAGAAAGTTCAAGCGACTCTCCAAAAGAACAGACAAGCACATTACATCTTATTTGAAAGAATAATAATTAATAAAACGATAGGTAAAACCAAAAATGTTTCGAAATATTTAATTATAACCTCAGTGATGTTTTCAGGAACAACAACCAGCATCTACCAGTATGCATAGGTAATAGAAGAACAAGATATTTTAAATCTCTATACATTTTGAAAAATAAATTGTTACTTATAATAATTTTTCACTAACTAAAGGTCAACTTTACCGAAGTTCGCTGTTAAATCCAACGAAAAGCAATGGAAACTGGAAAACTCTAATGCAACTTAACGTGACTTTATAAGTGGATTCGGACGAATGTAACGACAAGTGCAAATTTTCTGAAAGCT
>CALNHX010013438.1:0-16847 GCA_940337035.1 Agriotes lineatus
AAGGAGCAAAACCACCGGTTTCTCAAAGATGTCTTTCAGCAGAAGCAAATGTTTGGTAGTTTTGTAAGCGCCTATTTGGTGAATATATATGCGTAAAGTGATGGATGGTTGAAAGGGAGGCTTTTCAATAAATGGCAAAAGTATCACAAACCTGAGATATGCAGATGATACGACTATTATAGCTGTTGTTTGAGATGTGGGTATGGAGACGTACGCTGCGAATTCTATGGACAGCTCGGCGAACAACCTATCTATTTTACAAGAACTGAATATTATAACAAGGCTGTCCACAATATGTCTTCAACACATCTTTCAATTTTTGGGACACATCGCGCGCTGCAATAATGAGAAAAGCTGCTGATTGTTGGACTAGTGCCGCGACATAGACCGAGAGGTAGTAGATCACCAATACGTTGGGCCGATGTGATACAATATATTGTCGGACCATATTACACGAAGCACTACACAACGCCGAAGACCGTAAGAGATGGAAAGACATACTTGAAAGAGTTATATCCAAGGGCCACTACTCTCAGTAATGAGGATAACGAAATATAGAGAGATTTGGAAATATTTCTCTGTATACTCTCACCGACTCCCGACCATTTCCTTGACAATAACCATAAACCGCGACATAGACCGAGAGGTAGTAGATCACCAATACGTTGGGCCGATGTGATACAATATATTGTCGGACCATATTACACGAAGCACTACACAACGCCGAAGACCGTAAGAGATGGAAAGACATACTTGAAAGAGTTATATCCAAGGGCCACTACTCTCAGTAATGAGGATAACGAAATATAGAGAGATTTGGAAATATTTCTCTGTATACTCTCACCGACTCCCGACCATTTCCTTGACAATAACCATAAACCAATGTCGGTAATTTCTGCGTAAGTGCAACGTACCGTCATAGCAAAAAATGCAAATATTAAATGTTAAATTTTGAAATTAAACGATAAAGGTTTGTAAAATTATATTGTTTGACAATACTCTTTCGTAACTAATGATGATACCTATCATTGTTAACTCGTTGCTGTGTAAATTTTTATTGCTGTTGGCCCGTTGGCTCCTAAGCAAGCTAAAATTATTTGTCCAGTCCTAGGCTTGGATAAAGTGAGAAAAAAAGCAACGACGAGTTTCAGTACGCAATAAAACATTTAAATTCAATTATCTTAGAAACGCTTGCACGGAGGGAAATCTACCAAGTATACCTTTTTTGTACAAAAATGTCAGAGAAAAAGATTTTTTTTTAGAAATTTAATACACCGATGCACAAGAAAGTTATGAAGCTATGATGTATGCGAAATGCTGCTCGTGGCGCCCTCTGCAATGTACATCAAAATTGATTTTCTCATAAAAAACATTAATACCAAATTTCGTGTAAATTCTGCTATTATCTATAAATATTTAAAAAACGTAGGAAAATGTAATAACTTTGACGCCTTGTATTTCGAAAAATAGCTACTTTTGGACTAAGGTACGTTGGCATAGATCGTCAGGAATTTGTGCTGTTAGCGTTATGTACGGACCTTATAGAGACACCCTGTATGTAGAGGTCAGTGTGTGTATTGAAATAAAATAAAATGTGAACTTACTTTACAGTTGTACTTTTCTACTTCCTCTTACAATAAAGAAAGTATTGGATTCATCCCAAAAATTCGAAATTGAGTTTTCAACAAATCTTCACGTTTTCGAGTCCCCTGAACCCAAAAAACATGTTTTTGTTCATTGGTCTGTCTGTCTGTGTGTCAGTGTGTGAACAGAATATATCAAAAATGAAAGAAAGAAATGACGTTGAAACTTCATAAATAAGTTTTGTATACTATCTAGATGGGACAGCAAGCTTTTGAAGAAAATCGCATAACCGGAAGTATGGTGCTTACTCTTGTAATTTTTCAGTTTTTTCGATTTTCTCAAAAACGACTCTAACGGTTTTTGTGCAGTAGGGAAGTTAAAAATACATTTTTGACTAATTATAAGATCACTGTAAAAGGAAGTTGAGTGAATGTATCACACCAGATTTTTAGTTTCTTAGTTTGGGATATAGATCTAATTATATACACAATAAATGCATTCCAATGGATCACATACGTGGAAGTAAACTGAAAATGTGTCTACGTAACTGCGCACAGTACATATGTTTGGATATATTAATACGTACAGATTACGTAGTATATACGTAGCTAGCAGAGTTTTCTCTAAGATATTAAGGAATTAGCAACTAGTGATGTTAGCATGTTCTTGAGATCAACAAAAAAGTAAAAAGTTGAACAATATACATTTCGTCATCATGGTGTCTTCTTCAGTTGTTTAAAATTATACACATTAATAATGTAATTAATAGTTATTTAACCAACAAGTGTGTAAATGAAGGTGATTAATAATCTCAACTATTAAAGGCACTCACTCGCTATCGCTCGTTCGTGCTTTAAACAGTTTCGATTATTATTAATCGCCCATTAACAAACGAGTTGATTACAAATTTTTTTCGTTTACCGCAACATTTTTTTTTGTGGTGAAAAATTTGATTAATACAGCTAACCTCCATGCAAAATATCGTCAAAACGTCAAAATCACAAAAACAGTTAATTAATGAAAAAGAGTGTATTAATCAAAAACAGTGTATTAATAGAGCTATTAATCCTTCCTTAAAAAAACAGTTAATTAATGAAAAAGAGTGTATTAATCAAAAACAGTGTATTAATGACGTCTATTAATCCATCCTTTTTTAGGAAAAATAATTCATTAATATTGAAATTAACAAGCGGTCAACGAAAAAAAAATACAATATCACAATTTTAAAAATAACTTTGTAGAATAAGCGAACTATTAACTTTTCTCAATCTTTACCTGTTACACGTTTTGTCTGTAATCTTTAATAGCTGAAAAATTTTATTGTATTATGTATTTCAGTATCATGAAATGATTTATTAAAATTATTTTCCATTGACATCGGAAAATTTATATTATTTTGAATTCTGTAAAATAAGTGTATTAAAATCTTCGTAAAATTTAGCATTTTAGTAGCAATATCTAACAGGTTTATTTGCAAGGAATAGTTTTTTTTATTAAATTGGAATTTGAAACATTATACCATTGAGACAGATACTTTACCTGTAATAGATGAAATTAACAGTATTTCAATTAGATAATCAGGTCCTGGGTGGTGTAGCTTGAACAAGCGTCCACGTTCGATCAGCAGAGTTAAGCAACGTTCTCTCTGGTCAGAACTTGGATGGGAGTTCCACGGCTGCATTTCTCGGCGCCTCGTGGTACGGCTATCACGGAAAAAAGTTGGTCCCGGCGGTCATAACAACATCATGACAGTCGTTAGTGGGTTTGGAAGTCCTCATAACTGCACAGCGACGCCTATAATTGGCCTAACGGCTGTTGGCTGAGTGTGAATTAAATAATTAAATAAATAAATAACTTATGTTATTTATATTTACGTAAGATTTTGTAGGTAATTAGTATATTGTGACTCTATCCCAAGTAATTTCTCTTTGAATTTTAAAGATGCTATGTTATATCCTACAAATTTGTAATAGTTTATTAAATTATTACTTTAAAATATTCAAATTGTGTAGTTACCTTACTGTTGTTTCCCATATGGCAAAATTATGGTATTGATATTATAATGATCAGTTTTACGTCTAGCTTTAAATCTCTATTTTGGAAAACTTTCGTTAACAGTTTTGTCTGTGTTAAGGAAGATTTTATATTGTAAATAAAAAGTTTGAGTGGTATTAAATTTAATTTGGTTGTATGTACCTTCTCATAGTTCTGATACAGTTGTGATATTATAATTGTAATTTATACTTAAAATTTTTTAGTTATTATTTATGGAGCTTCTTTCATTGTGAAAGGCCATGACAGACGTTGTTATGAGAGATCTGTTTAACGCATGCGCAAATTCTGTTTTCATAAGTTCAAATTCTTAATTAATGTAATTTATTTAGCAAAACAATTTTATTCCCTTTATGTATAATATTAAAAATTATTTATTTATTTTAAATTTAGATTTGTGTTGTGTTTTATCTCAGTTCTGTAATTAATTGTTTTTGGACTTTGTTTTTTTTATTTCTATTATCTAGTAACTAAATTTCTTTTGTAAATTTTGTTCCCTTTGAAGTATTTTAGGCGATGAAAACTAGAAATTCTAATAAAACTATAAATCTTTAACCCAACTGTTTAGGAAATAAATTTAATCATAATTACAATAACACACCTAAATATATAACTCTTCCATTCATTCCAAAATTATCTACATTTAAAAAAAAACTTAACAAATTTTGCTTGCAAATTGCTTTTAAAAATAGTAATACTATTGGACAGTTGTTTTTTAATAACCTTAAAGATAATACTCAAATTAAAGATAAATCTAATATCGTCTATCGAATTGACTGCAATAGTTGTGATGGAAAATATATTGGTTAAACTAAACAAAAATTAGGCAAAAGGATAAATCAACACAAAAACTCAATTAAAACTGAAATAACATCACCCAGAAAACCTAATACTGCCTTAGCAGACATGCGGTAGAGAACATTGCCTAAAATACTTTAAAGTGACATAAATTTACAAAAGAGACTTATTTAAGAGATGGTAGAAATAAAAAACAAAGTCCAAAAACACTTAATTGCAGACATAAAAAACTTAACATTATTTATCATAGCTTATTATAAACTACACAAATCCAAATTTAAAATAAATAATTAAATTTTAATATTATACATAAAAAGAAATAAATTGGTTTGCCAAATAAATTATATTAATTGAGAATTTTAACTTATGAAAGCAGAATGTGCGTATACGTTAAACAACTCTCCCATAACAACGTCTGTAATGGACTTTTACAATGAAAGACGCTCCATAAATGATAACTAAAAAAATTTAAGTATAAATTACAATTATAATATCACAACTGAATTCAAAATAATATAAATTTTCCGATGTCAACGGGAAATAATTTTGATAAATACTTTCATGATGCTGAAATAAATAATACAATAACATTTTTCAACTATTAAATATTACAGACAAAACGTCTAACAGGTTAAGAAAAGTTAATAGTTAGCTTATTCTACAAAGTTATTTTTAAAATGTAATTTTGTGTGTTTTTTTAATTACATATTTTAATGTGCATAATTTTAAGCTACTGAAGAAGACACCATGGTGTCGAAATATATATTGTTCAACTTTCTACTTTTTTGTTGATCTCAAGAACGAGTAAACATCACTAGCTGCTAATTCCTTATGGAATTACAAAAATAGAATTATTACGTACATAATATTCAATAGTGAATAGTTATTTAGACCACAAGTGTTAGATAGAAGTGCAACTTTTTTTCAAAAGTGTGGAGGGTTATTAAACGAGGCGCAGCCGAGTTTAATATTCAATACACGTGAAAAATAAGCACGCTAACACGAGTTGTCTATATATATATTTTTAAATTCATTAAATATTCAAATCCAAGCCTATTTTGTATAGAATTGTATTTGCCTTTATTTTAGTCAAGTGCGTTGGTCAGTTCTGGTAACTAAGGAAACGTTTATTTAAAATCGTTCATTCCTAAATTAAAAGCAAAGTGTCACTTTTTTTCACTGAGTGAAAAAAATGGCACTTCACACACCGAAACTAATTAAAAAATAGCTATTTAAGTAACAAGGAAGTAACATTTGAGGTAGAAAAGTACAAGCCAAGACGAAGTCGCGGCTTTTTGCCTGCCGAAAATGTTAATAGGCGATACATTCCGAGTTATCTTATTATATTTTTCCCGCTGCTTATCGAAATTTTCCTAGATTTTTGAAAAAATCGTTTGGTTTGTCACCTGTCACCAAGATTAGTTTTCGTAAGTCGTGTTACCTGTGAGTGTCACATGTGACATAAACACTTGCAATTTATAAACAAAACGTCTAAATCTGCATCTTGCTTTGCTAATATTATTATCCTAGGAACTTAATAATAATATTAAGTTTCGTTGTCAAGAAAAAGCAGCAAACAAATATAATCACCTACTTACACGTTTTGTTACTAAGGCTGTATCACTGACTTACATGATCAGCAGCGGAAAAACCTACTTTTTTAAATGAAATTTAAAAAAAGTAATTTTCTTAGATACAATAATTTGTTACGGTATTAAAACAACTGTACGACACCCACCCAAGGTGAGCATCGCACCACGGAATCAGTCCCGGAAAACTGGCACGCTTGCCCTGAGATTTGCTAGAAACAGGCTAAAGGCCACGGCTGGAACGCTCAGGGAGTCGGGCGTGAGTCACACGATACGTTCTGGGCAAGCGTGTTGAGGCATATATATATAGGGTACGTCAAAATTATGAGGGCGCCACCAAGCCTGTCTTAACCCGAATAACCGGGCCTGGGCGGTTAAACGGGAGCGAAGTATTCAAGATACTCCGTCGATAAGAATTCTCATGAGCTGCAAGCTCAAATAACAATTTCGTGATCGCAAATACTGGAATGGTAATATTGGGACTCTTTGGGCCGAGACTGCGCAACCACTGGACCTACCTGCACGCTCTGATCTCTCACGTCTCGCCGTACACCAATCTTTACACTGTAAAAGGCGCTATCTGAAACAAAGCATGCACAGGTCGAATAGGAACAATACGTCCCTTAATTAAATATGGGTCTATTGGTCGATAACTACATCTGGGCAGCAAATCGTGCCGCCAGGCTTATGTTATTTCTTACGTTAAGCACCAGCTGATGGACGCGCTATGCTAGTAAACAACACACTATGGGTGGCCGGCCGCAGTGGGCTCGACCCTTTACATATTAGAGTACAGTTTAGAAATACGCACTCCGGAAAAGGGCGCATTAGTTCGCGATAACAGACGCCGACCTGCAAAGGCAACGAGAGCAGTGTAGCTAGCAGCAAAGCACGACGCCGCACAAATGCGCGACGATTTAATTGAAGGCCTAACTCGTTAGGCAGCGGGGCAGCGTGACTGCAATATTTGACCAGGAAGAGGGGCTAACATAGCCTCACTAAAGCATGCGAATTTGGAATAGTTGCCAGCCCCTGCTACGTCGCCCACGCAGTCGTTGGCTGCGGTTAACACCTGATAAGCAAAGCACAAAGCCCTCGCAAACATAAACAAAGAGCTCGAACAGATTAGGGCGCGCCAGGCTCAGCACGACGAGGCGTTGATTCCATTTAAGTATTAGTCGGTACAATATAGCGAAGCTCGCGCACCTAACGTTACTGAATTAAAAGTTAGCACAAACGTAGCACCAAAACATAGGCGCAGAGTTCTTTAGCTATTTAGGCGATGAAACGCGAAACTCGCGCACATGAACTTACTAGTAGGCTACCAAAGTAGCGTCTTGGAGCATGGTGGCCTCAAACCGGCATTAAAAGCCGCGACAAGCAAGCAAAGGGCATGCATCCTCCCACACAAAGTTGAGCACAAAAGCACCACCGCTCGCACAAGCGACAGTTAATATGTTTAAATGGTTGTAATTACAAATACCTTAGTCCGTAGACGGTCTATGAGAGTTGCGTGCAGTCAGTTGGTAGAAGGCGGCAGTCTGTGGCAGCTCAATCGCCAAAACACGGCATTAGGGGTAAACGGGCTGGAATCCGCCAAGATGGCGGCGTTAGGACGCTCTCCTGAGAGCACACTTACGGCGGCAAAGAGGCCTACTTCGTCCTGCCTAGAAAGATCCTCGAAAACAGCGAGTTGAAAAGGGAAAGCCCCCTTTCTCACAAACGCAGAACTGGCCCCGTGAAGCCCATCACACACCCACGCTTTGACGTAAAGACTTGCCACTCGCACAATCACACGCGACCTCTTAAAGGCGAAACAGTTTATGGCATATTCGCTGAAACAGCACGGGAAATAGGAAGGCTTTCACAGCAACGGTGCTAACAAACAACGGCAATTTACACAACATTCGCTGAAACAGCACGAGACGGGAAAAACAGGCTGGCGTCCCCGCCAATGGCGGGAACACCGCGAAACGGCACACTCTGCGACTTCTTCGATCAACGGCCCTCGGCTGAATGCCCCGCAGGAAGCGTTACGACGCTTGAAGTGGCGTGAGCCAAAACGGCGTTACCACGTGACCCTCGACAGCCAATGGCGATGCGCCCAATGAAACAAATAAGTTCCGGTAACGAAGACAGCACGCCTCAACGGCGTGATTTCTAGAAGGTTCGGAATTCTTGCGAGCGATAACACCCGGCTGCCAAAGTACCAGCAAAGGGGTGCTCAAACTGACGAGAAATACTGCGTTTGGGGCCAAATATGTGCAAAATCATTATTATGGAATTAGGCGATGAAGCCAAATAAGTAACTAAAAGGGTTTAGCATACGGGCACGCTGCCCTAAAGCCTAGGTGGCTAATTAAAATACCAAAATGACCTGACAAATTGCGTTCTAAATTTAACACATATTTTAACAGAATTCGCACATATTTTTTCTTTAAATAAAATATAATTACTTGAACCATTCAATTTGTAAATTCCAACTACCGAGATTACCATTTCGCCTACAATTTATATTACGAAAGCCTGTACATACAATATACTCTGTGATCGAAAAAAAAGAAATTAGAGCAGACCCTGCTGTTGATCCTGATTCTGTATATTTATTATTGACCTGCTACAAGTCTTATCATAATACATGAACATTAGCCATGAAGCCATTAGAGCTGGTTACCGGAAAGCATGTGGATGTGTAGGTGATACAAAGAATTTAATAATCCGAGCAAGGCTTACTTTAATTCTGTGGTTTTTCACATGCTACCGCCACAGAATAAAACAATTTTATTCTGTGCTACCGCTACCAAGTTAGTAAAGATCAGGTAGAGTTCTTCAAAGTCTTTTCTAAGATTTTATTAATATTTTTTCAAATTCTTTAGAAGCAAGTGAAAGCTGTTTTTTCCTTAAAAGTACAAAATATTTGTCGAAATTGGAAGAAAATTTCAACTTCTTTAATCCCACTTTTAGTAAAAAAGGCACATCTTGGACGTTTACTGAATAAATTCTGAGAATTGAAAAATAACTTCTTTCGTTTTTGCTAACCTTCCTGCAAAGAAGCAGTTCTTAAATGTTTCTAAATCAAATGCTCGATTGTTTTTACGTCCATCACAAGTAAGAAATATTTTGGAAACCTCATAGAAGTCGTTCATTTTGTATAATCGTATTCAATCATGGTAAACTTGACCCTAACTAGAAAATTTTAGTTAGGTATGGTTGTACCTACTTCCAGCGTATACCGGTCGATGTTAACATCATAAATAAAGTATGATCAAAAATTAATCTCATCTAGTATGGCTATGAAAAAACAAATTTCTGCCTTTAAAACTGGCTCCAATATATTTTATTTTTAGGTTAGATATAAGATGAAGTGTCTATTCGACCGGCGCAAGCTTATTTGTTGGACAATTACATTACTTTTACGTGCAAATTTATTTATTTCAATATAATATTGTAATAAGATGGATAAACAGATTATTTAATAATAAAATTTGACAATTTGAATTAAATATAAGTATGTAAGCCAATTTTAAAGGCATTGGTTTGTACTTCCACAGCCATACTAAATGAGATTAATTTTTGATCATACTATATATTATTTATACAGGCTTTTGCAAATGGATATGAAATAGTTCGTTGTAAATTTAGTTCAAATGTCCTTGTTCTTATTCCGTACGAAGTCTAAATGTTCTTCGTTTATCTTGATTTTTTATGAAAGTGTCTTTCGAAATTAATGTATATGTTGTTAGTTAAAACACAGGTGTCGGAATAGGAGAATAAGTAACTGTGAGTCTATTTTTATTACATTAAATAACTTCTGTTTTCGCGGTGATATCTTATTTTTACTCTACATTCTTACAGGATTTTTTAATTATTACAGAAATATCAGTCATTTTAGTTCTTTGCGGGACTCATGTAGGGTAGGCCTTGGAAAGACAGATAAAAAATCTAGTCATGTCTTAACTTAAGTCTGTAGGTAAAATTTAGTTTCCATTTTGTTTATGAAACTATCTGTCACTGTGACAGGTAAAATTTTACTGTGCATTAAGTTTAATTGTATCAAGCAAAAAGGAAAATGAAAGATGACTTGTACACAACAACAACGAGTGTAATAATCATAACGGTCAATAAAAAATGTTTTTGTTAAGTATTTTGTATATTTTTAGGAAAATAGTTCAAGGTCAAAATGTAATTTAGTTCTCTCTGACTTATGGTAGTTCGTTTGCTTCAATGGGTATATATCAAGTTACGGCAAACTTCAATTTGATCATGGCATGCTGTGAATAAGTTTTTTTGGAACACACGATAGATTATAGTTGTGCAATGCGCTTGTAATGGATTGACAACTTTCCATTATTCGAAATAATATAAATGATATACTTACCAAAACCATGTCTACAGTTTCAAGACAGTTTTAATAACCCTCACCTGTAAACCACACAAGTACAAATTAAAACAGTCGAACTGTAGTTATGCCACTCTGATAATTTAATGTCTATGCGTCTGTGTAATATATTATATTTTAAAATAAATTATTAAAGCTAATTGCGAAACCAACGTAGATTGTGTGAAATACTATTAATTTTCTACATATCGCTGTTGGTGCCAGTTCGCAATCAGCTAACCGCAGCAAGCGACATTTACGACTGCAATTTCATATTCGTAAAAGATACCGGTATTATTTACGAATAATGCCGTTACAGTCGCAATTCTAATTAACACTCAGAATGACAATACGCTGTTTTACTATATTCACACTTCTTTAGTCTTAATGTGTATTTGTGTATTTGAAAGAGATTGCCGACATGTGCTATAGCCACATAAAGGACAAAGAAACATGCACTACCGGTGGAGGTAATTTATTAACTAGAACATAATACCATAATACGTATAATGTATTATGAAACATGCAATGATGAACTGTACTTTCATCTTCTGTAACAACCACGTTCTAAATTCGCAGAGGATCATAGTCCTCTACATGCCCACTTAATTAGATGGTTTTCCCAATAGTTTACATCACTCAGCATTCCGACTAGACGCAATAGCACGATTTTTCTTGATAATTGATTTTACATGAAATTATTGTGAGTTTTTAAAACTTTTGTTCAAGTAAATCAAAATAAAGTAATGCTGGAAATTACTAGAGCAAGCAGTAATAATGGATGCCTCACAAGTGTTTTGTAACGGTTTAATACATATTAATCAGCAAGTGTATTTGATATTTTGCTCACAGTTGACCTTTCAGTTTATTATCATTACGCGAGATTGGATTGTATGAAGATGAGACATAGTAGGCGTTTAGAACAAATAGTGTCGTCGTGTACTTCACCCTATTGAGAAGGCAGATCAATAAAAAAATCAAAGGAGGTGAAGGATGTACAATGCCACTCTTACCTTCGACCTTTTAAAGATGGTCGGTTTATATTAAGATTTTATTGCAGAGCTGTTTACAAGTCTACGCAATCGAAGAGTTAATTAAGTAGTTTGACTTAATTTGCACAAAGAATATTGTATTAGAAAACAAATTGCCAGGCATCTTCATACTTCTGCATTTTTGTAAACTTAAACTGCAAATTATTTCTAGCGACGCTTAAAGTATTTACGTTATTTAGAAGTAGCTATTTGCAGATATCTTGCAAGTAGAAGGGCAAGTGATGTCATACAAATGGCTAAAGATTGTGTATGATTTCATTCAGTCAGTAATTTATTGAAATCGGATAGTAAGTTCGAAAGTAACTTCAAACTATTTTCTATATAGAAGAGATGCAATAAAAGGAAAATCTAAAAATATTGAAAGCAGCGAAGAAAAACAGAATACCAAATTAATTACCGAAAAATAGAAACTTGATATGATTGGTAAGTACAGGATATTTATCCTAACTGACAAAAAACAAATTGCAAACCTAAAACATGGGTAGAATGTACTTTATGATCTACTGAATGAGAATAAGTAGTGTTGCAGCACTTGCACGATAGGATGTAGCTGCCATCTTGGAAATAATTACAATGTATTTCACACTCCTGTATTTTCCCCACCGATTTTGTGATCGATTTCAAATTTTGATTAATTATACTACCCTTCAAAAGGGTTATTTTTACAATTTTAAAATAATTTTACTGCAAACCACTAGTATACTGCGATCAGTTGTAAATTCCAAATATTGTAGAATCATAGTAGGCCTACTTTTATCGAAAAAAATTTTTTAGGCCAAAATGCAAATTTTTATTGAAAAATAATTCTTCATTTTTCACCTACTAAACACACGATTTATACTTTTTCGGCAGTGCTTAGGTAACATGTGATTAAAATACTTCTTCAGAATATCCGGGGTACAATGATGGCAGCGATATTGTTCATGTTTGAGATTTATTCAGAAAAGTAGGTCAGTTGCAACTGACATCTGTTGGTTAGCACTCCAGCTTAGCAAGTTTCAACGTTTCAAGTATTATCGACACAAACATTTGAATCAGTCATTGTTTTTACTGATGAATAAAAGCGATCTATGTTGGAAATTTATTTTAGAAATGGTAGAAGAATTAATGGCCAATGGATTTATTCTGTTATAAACGCATTTGAAGATTTTCGAGAAACGTTTCCGAATGTTATTACTCATTTTGACAGCTTTTGTAAATGCATTCACAATATTGTGACTTTGTATAGGGACACGCAAAGCATAGCTCGCAAAGAGGGCAGTGGCAGGCCACGAACGCGTAATGAGCAAAATATTGAAGCTGTTAGGCAATTAATGAAAGAACAGCCACAGACCTCAATCCGGCATTTGCAACAGCAAATGGATCTATCGTGTAACACTTGCCAACGTATTCTTAAACAGGACTCGCAACTCCATCCCTACAGAATGCAAGTGTTCCACAAAGTACTCCCTGTTGACAGGTCGAAAAAGACAATTCTTTCAATGATTTTTACATAATTTTGAAAACTTCTTTACAGATGAAGCTTGGTTCCACCTTTCTGGATATATCAATTCCCAAAATATGAAGATGTGAGACTTGAACAATCCCCATTTTTTTATTGAAACTCCACTACACCCACAAAAAATTGGAGTGTGGGCAGCTGTGAGTGAAAGAAGGATTATCGGGACAATATTTTTTAAGGTCTTGTCTAACTATTGATAATTATGTGCATGTATTTGACATTTTAGGTGTTCTAAACGTTGAGAGATGTAGGTTCAACGAATTAGTGGAAGAGTATAAACAAGATGGGGCACAAATTCACACTACCCGAGTAAACTTGAACTTCTTCGCAGAATTCTTTGACAATCGTGCAATAAGTTTAAATACACCAGTACCATTTCCACCTCGGTCTTGGAATATAACTCCCTGTGATTTCTTCTTATTGTCATACATAAAAAATTACTATTTAAAACTCCTGTTGTTGATATGGCAGATCTTAAGAAGAGAATTAGAAATAAAATCGAAGAAATCAATAATACACCGACAATGCTGAACAGTGTTATTAATTATGTTAACAAACGAATCAGAATGTGCACAGATAAAGGTGGTGGTAACATATTCCATCTTGTTTAGTTTAAGTTTAGTTATTTAATGTCTATCTTATATTTGTGTCAATTTTCATTTGCTATTTAAATATAAAAATTTCATTTATAACTCATAAAATCACCTGTTTAAACTAAAATGTAAATTTGTAATTCCTCAGAAGCTCTATAATAATATACACTGGTAGAAAAAAGTAAGGAATATTTCAAAAATTATAAGTTTAAGATACATTTGTAAAGTAACCTATGAAATATACTCTCCATTGTATTTTTCTTAATATGTATAGTTGGCATAACACGCTGAATTTGTAGAACAATTTCTTTATACAAGCGATTTTTTATATCTCTAACTTTTTCCCAACAGCTTAGTTATAAAAGGTTACGCTAGTAGTTCTAATGTTCCAGCTTTAGTCTGAGTTAGTCAAACACATAAGTCTCTTTTTTCCTGGCCTACTCTGATGAAGTGTTTTTTAATCACTTGTAATATTCCAGACATAATTTAAAAATACATGTTTAATTTATAGTATAGCTTTTGTTAGAACAAGAATGTATTTTAAACCATTTACACTAACAGTGGCGTACACCACCTCGATGGCGCAGTGGATAGGGTGCCAGGTTTGCAATAAGCAAGTCCTCGGTTCAAATTCGTGCATATGCAAAACCTTTTCCGCAATCCACTGGATCGGTACTGAGCCGGGTGAGCATTCGACGGGATACAATTAACGTCGCTGTCCTCTGAAGACTGGTCTATGAGGTAGAGTAACAAGACTACACACAAAACATATACACACACATGACTTGGAGGTAGCACAATAAGCCCATGGAGGCCGCAGTGTGCGTGAACATGGTTCAACATCCACAAAAAAACAGTGGACAAAAAAACGGAACAAAATTCAAATATTCGTATTTCCAAATAATTCTTCGGAAAACGAAATGTTTACACTCTAGAGATTTAAAATGTATCTTATTTACAACAATACAGCGTTTTAATTAGGTTTTATTTCACTTCAGTGAAGTTCATGCGAAAACGGGAGTTTTTAATAACGTCGCATCGCTTTAAAGTGATAGTAAATCTGTAACAAAATGAGTAGGTAATGACTTTTGCTTTATTTGTATAGTCAACGTCAGTTTGTACTGTTATTTTAGTTTTCGTTGTTGCTTAATCCAGGTGCTGGAGAAAAGGGTACGCTTAACCAAAGAGGAAAATAGTTTCTGCGATTGGGTACTGGCGAAAACGATTACAATTGATAGTTGAAAAAAGTGGTGGATATATCAAACCATATTTTTAAATAACATATTTAATACTTATTTAGATAATTATTCTTACTATTGTTGTATTTCCTAAAGTTCTAAATAATAAGCCTTTCCAAAAAAGCAGCATTTTTTGCATACCTTTGCGTAACAATGCACAACGGTACAGTGTGGAGTAAAAGTGCTTTATTTTCATTTATAAACATTGAGCTTTTCAATAGTATAATAATCATTTTGAAATATTAATGACTTACCAATATACGAGGCTATAAAATCTTTGTGAATGCCATAAATTATTAACAATAACCAATTCTTCCAATAAAATATTGCATTTGGACTCTTTTGTGTTTCTGAGCAACTTTTTAATACTTTTTTTTTCAATAAAAATAGACCTGCTATGATTTTTCAATTTTTATCATTTATACTTGATCGCAGTAGGCTACCTATTTGCACTAACATTAGCATAGACTTCAGAAATAATCCTTTTAAAGGGAAGTATAATTGGCCAAAATTTGAAATCGAACAGAAAATAAATAAAGAAAATACAGGTGTGTGAAGGAGAGAAGTGAAATGCACTGTATGTGAATATACCTTTGCGGAGAAAAATTTGTTTCTAAAATTAAGAATGTATAACCTAAAATTAGTGGATATTAGCTTTTAGCTCATCTTATAAGTAGGTGGTGTTTACTAAAAGAGATTAAAATACGTCAAAATCATTTCAAATTGAGAACTCGTTAAAATCGTGATAAGTATGCTTTTATTGTTATAAACTGAAAAGTTACTACATTTAATAAGTAGTTATGATAGAAGTGGGCATAAACAAATTTTATGTACATACGACCGGGCGGAATTGGTCACGTTATACCCTATTTCTGAGGGCCTAATGTGTCACTTACAGTCCAAGGATCAAATACTTATTGATGTACCGAAAGCTAAAAAAGGCGTTTATTGCCCGCGGCGTAAAACTTAGATCCCAAGGCCGCGGGCTCTAACACAACAAGGGCTATAAAAGCTAGTTACACACTTGGTTATAATTTTTATCAATTTTGGCAACCTACGATGTCATTGGTTGTCAGCTGACATACAAGACCCTGAGAGGGCCGTCAAAGTTATTTATATTACATTACGGTAAAGTCGCATTTTACAGGGCGAGGTTTTAATTTTTGCAGCACGACGCACTAGTATTGTGTTACCATGTTTAGCCGAGACTTAAAAAAATCTATAAATTAGATGTTTTACTTCCGAAAATCAAAACACCGTTGCACAAGCTGCCTTCAGTACATTTTGTGGTTGGCCCTGCATAAAAACGGTTTGAAACGTCAAAAAGTCGAAAATATCTGCAGAGTGCAAAAGTGCTATACTTTTTTTGAACGGGGAACTGCAAATACCCGTTATGATCACAAAGCAACTTTCGTTTTAAGGGTCCATGAAAGCTACAGCCTTTTAGTCATTTTACGGCACGAGAATGCGTATAATAGTAGTTATGTTAGACGTCAACCGTATAGGAAAGTGTTGTTTACAGGTCAGTAGGTCAAAATAGTTATTTATGTACCAAGGGCCAGTATGAAGATGTTTATACTCTTGCGAGGGCTACAAGTTGACAAGCTTGAAGGCATCTGGCCCGAGGGGTTTATAAGTCGCCCGAGGGCTATAAACATCAAGTTATGTCCGTGGTAAATACAACGTTTTATTTTCCAGTTTGCATACGAAAATAACTTGAAAAGCTTGCAGAGTAGTCCATAACGCCCTGAGGCTTTGTGGACTGCTTTGTATACCTTGTATTACCGATATAAACAAATAATAGATCAGCGGAAAATAAAGTACTTTACAGCCCGCTTAGTGTCGCTTAGTGGGCCATAAAGTACGTCATAGCTCTTGGGATGTAATGTTGCACATTACGCCGTCAAATATAGGGTATAAAGTGACAAATTCCGCCCGGTAGTAAATAGAGTACTTAGTGCGCTGTTTGTCAGTTTGGCAAGCAATGACATCGTAATATGCCAAACTTTATGAAAATGATAAATCTGGCTGTAATTGTCGATATTGTGATCTCTAGGTACAT
>CALNHX010013439.1:0-16845 GCA_940337035.1 Agriotes lineatus
GGTGTTCTGCTGATTGTGGTAATGGACAACGGTATCAGCGATGAGCCTAAAGCACTGAATGTATATGTAATATCAGTGGACCCGCTTCAACAGTTGTTAAAAATTTAAGTTAGTTTGTCGCCACTACTGTATAACATTGTTATAAAAATACAAACATTTTAATAATTAGAATAAGGCCACGTATGCAGTGGGCTAACAAGCTAATAATTCCAATGTTTTGATTGATATAGGTGGGAACTATAAAATAAACGCTGTTACAATCTGGTAGACATATAACATTTCCTTTGCAAATTGCACAAGACAATGTAATGTATCGACCAGATTGGGCGCAGTTCGCATTATTATAAGTAGCATTATTTGGACTAAAATCGTTAATATTACAAAGTAGTTTATTTGTAAAATTGGCCACTAACTTGTTTATTTGTTTTTTATTGGTACGAAAGAAATTACTTTTTTCAGTGCCATTTTGGCACCCTTTGCCGCTTGCGCCTGTAGGCGGGTGCCTACTCGGCCTATACCTAGTTACGGCCCTGCCAGAAAGACATTATTTTGTATCCAGGTTTTATTTATAGGATATACAGACACTAACTGCGAATATACGCAGGTTTTATCAATTATCAGAAAGCTTTTGATACAGTGTAACACTTGAGTCTCATCAACAGTCCACAAACATAAGGCTTGCATGACGAGATCTTAAAATTATACAGAATTTGTATTACAACCAAATCGCTAATATAAGGATTGAAGGTGAAAACTTTGCAGGGAAAACTTCAGTATAGCGTCCCCACTGGGTTTGACGTTTGCCGCGCAAGCGCAGAAAACCTCCGAAAAGCAGTGGTTTCCAAACAAATGATAGAACATTGTGTACTACGTGCAAATCTTAAACTGCAGCTAACCTAAAATTATAGCTCTATGGTCTATGAATAAAGTGACTATCGCTATGCGGTTGGTCAACATTGAAATGAGATGTTTGTCACCCCTGACGGTGTGGTGTGGCTTTAAATTTGAATAAGACGTATTATACATCTTAATACCGATTTTCTAACTCATTAAACATGAAACTATCTTAACTACCCCAATCGCGATTGCGAAGTGGTAATATCTGTTCAAACAGGAAGCTCGTTCACCACTGTGGTGTTTTCGGGCTGAAATTCACTTCAAAGAACATCCACATGAAAAGCCAATTTGTTTACACTAATGTATTCTTTGCGTTAAACATTTACAAAACATACAGAACATAAGACCAAAGAGAATGACCTTCTAGAACAACCTACGTGCGATTTATACGTTTAAACGCATACATGAAACAGTTCAAAGCACAACGCTAAATGGTCTGTATTTTAAAATCTCAATCGTTACAGATGTCTTCAAAAGCGCAAACATGAAAAAGTTCGCTCCTGCCCTTATTCACATACATTAAAACCGGGCGCGATTTAACATACCTAAGCGCACTCTTTAAGTGTGAACGTCAAACGATTGCTTACCGCTTCGAGCTGCAAACTTTTCCCGTATAAAATTTACTTGAAGTAGGGCCATAGGAAGTGCTGCTTTGCATCATAACCTTACCTTCCAATTGCGCCATCCAAACCTTGATCGGCGTAATGCGTGGAAAATTACTACACTCTATTGAGTGCGGAAGTTCCTTCCTCTGACGGCTGGAAGAGACCCCGCTGACTGCTGACGTCACGGCTTCACACTGGACGCCTCGAATGCATCTTCGAGTATGGCACAAATTGGTATAATAACGTATTACATGGTGAAGATGGCGTTTGCTGTACACGCAAACGCTCTCTAATTTATTTTTAAGTTGTAAATAGGAATATTTATTGCAGGCTTTGCGCCGTTTCCATATAGTTCGCCTTAAAGCAATCTTGCACGAATTCACTAGGAAGCCGCAGGAACATCTACCTTTAACCTAGCGAGCCTGCGACTGACTCGTTATCCGTGAACTCTGCTTGAATCGAAAATCCCCACATCCCGCGAACAGGCTTAAGGATGCGTTTATCGCAGCACACACGCATATTTAAACCGATGTGTTTACATGGTCGGCTGGCTTCACGCACTTTTGATTAACCTAGCACAACTGAATAAATTTGATTAACAATTAAAGCCTATAGACACAAGCTGGCTATATATTGGAATATGAAAATGAAAACCAAAAGCAAGTTTTCGGCATCAAAATAAGAGAAAACACTTCGGCGCTCAAGCTAAACCTATTCGAACTGAAATAAACTAAACGAACTTAGGTATATATGTGAACGTACAAAGTGGCTGTATATAGAAGGACTATTCATCATTGTTACTGAGCTTAGGTTTAGCTGGTTCAAATACCGTTTCAAGTTGTATATATTTTAACTCTCCATTATACAGCATTGCTTGGGGTTGCTTCTCACCCCCTGAATTCAAATGGCACCCCTGAGCTGGAGCTCAATGTACGATATGTAAAAGCTAGTGATAATTTTACAGAAAACGAGCTTCATGTTTAGTTTTTTAAAAGGACCCACATATTGGTTTTGATGAAATACTGAAATTCTTAAGATCTGAAATAGAGAAGTCGCCACTTGTTCCGAGAAGAACAAAATAGTTATAATTAACATGGAGCTTCAGCTCTCCCAAATTTTGCGCTCTAGTTCCGCCTATGCTCTCCAGGCGTATAAATCATTGCTGAAGTACTCTTGCTAATCTTTTTTTCTCAGTTTCCTAATTGCAGCTACTAAATCTGCTCCTCTACTTTACGTGTTGGGTTTTGCCACCCTTGGTCCTTCTAGCTCTATTTTTAATTACTTCGTTAGGATTTAGGATTCATCCATATGGCATCCTTATCACGTGACTCAACAATTTTAACCTCTGTGATCTTACTATTCTCCACTATATCAGGGATTCCATGCATTTATATTATTTCTTCGTTGGTTTTTTTTTGTATTGACAACCGTAGTTTCAGCTAGGTTTTTCATCAACACCTTACTTTCGTACACCCCTAGCAACCTTTGGTCCGTTTTGTTTAATAATATAACTCACGGGCGTGTAGCAAATTCCTTTAAACACTTCGTATTTTCTCGGTTTCTTTTCTGGTTGTTTTGTGAATATCGTTCGAAACCGTTCAATCACTCCACTTCTTCCAAGCTGGAAGTTTTATTATTAATTGTTTTTATTTCCATGTTTCGTCTTGTTTCACTTTCACACCATTAAATTTATTTCGTTTTTTCCTTGTCGATGTCTGCTACGTATATTAGTTTACTAACAATTTCATTTCTTGTCGTTTCTCTATACTTCTGGCTATGAATAGTAGATGGAAAACACTGATGTAGGTTATGATATGGGATTCTCTTAATTTGTCCGTTATGATGTCTCATTTATATGGTTTTGCTTTTGAATACCTACCTACCCATCTAGTGTTATGTTTCTCACAGCTTGAGTCTTCTTTATTTTCATTTTGAGGCCAACTGTCATCAATACATCTTTAATATCTTTAAGGGCGGTGTTCATGTCTTCGATGTTGTTTGTCAGTTTTGTAGTTTAGTAATTTTTGAATCAAAATTTTCCTTAATTCCCAAAACACATCTGAGTGGTGAGTTTCCTTGCTGTCCCAGCATTTCAAACCGCGGATTAGTTCCAAAGTCGTGTTCGTGTCAAACAGATATAAGCGGCTGCGATTGCATTGTAAATCTCCTTCGTATTCCGCGGCGCAGTCCCTAATTGTGATGTGGAAGAGGGCTTAAGTCGAATTTTCGCATTTTAATCTAATTCCGCTGCGGCCGTCGCCGTCTCCGTCTGGCGCAGGGAACAGAAGCGGACGGAGGGCTATTAAATTTTCATTATGCATAAAATATCTGCAGTACAGTGAGCGAATGTAATATTAGAATATATATTTCCTAGTGGGCTGCATCATTACTGGGGGAATTGCGTGGTCGGAGAAATATAGACCGGCCCGAGAATTTATCAATGCCTGTTTGCACCTTAAAACTGAACTAGTTCCAGCTTAATAGTGCAGCCGATCCCTCCATGTATTATTTATCGCGTTCGTTACCGGCGCATTTTTGAGACAATTGGCTCCAGTTCCTGTAGGTGAGATTGCGCTTAAATATTCCGCCCACAGCGCTTATACTTTATCACCGTGCCTCTCAGATTATTTCGTTGACATTTTTAAAGCCCGTCTGGATAGGTGATAAACACACATACTTATAGGCTGTGATGGAGTGGAAATGACAATGACCTTCTTATGTCAGCGCGATGTGTTACTGAGTTGTTCAAACGTCTAAACTCCTTACCTCTGGATTGAAGTGCACACAATATTGACTTCAACGTCGGTTTGATTTTAAAAAGCTCACAAGTGAGCCTTGAGAGTTTGAATTAACTGACATTTATTATAGACATCGACCTAGAATTGTAAGTTCTCCTGAATTAGATTTTAAATCCTAAGATGTTGTTCATTTTCGGATTTTTAAGTTGATGTATTGGTATAGAAGTTAGCTGATTTCCAAAAATAATATACTGAATTATGTCTGCAACCGAAAATTGTCTAAAACTGAATACTAACAAAAAAAATATTTCCAACTCGTAGTATTAGAAAATCAATAATAAGGTAATTTTCTAGACTTACCTTAAATTTCGTTGAGTATAGGTATATATAAAATTGCAATAATTATTATGGTTGCAAGAAGGTCGTAGAAATCCAAATTTTAACCTATAAAGCTTTAAGTGAGTTTTGTAATGTGTAGCGGTTCTAATGTCAAAATTAAATTTTACTAACTTAAATTTGTAAATTGTGTGGACCGCTTTAGTTTAACAGTAAAAAATCGATTTTAAGGGACTATAGAACAGTACAATTTTAGCTTGTTGCTTCACTTGCACCTAAATAAATATGATACGAAATAAATTAACAAAGCTAATTTGACATTTAGGACGTATATTAGTACACGTTGGTAGAAACATCAGCAGTAACGTTAACGCTACTGGCGACATCGCAAACCCTTATACTCTGTTCTAGCAGAATTTGGTAAGCGTCATTACTCAGACTTCCCAGTCAATGAGTAGTAATGAATGTCGACATTCTTTGATGTTTTACAAAGTCAGTGTTGTTTGCAAAGTCTGCTACAGATTCTGTAACCAAAGCGAAATTAGGACTGGTAACTGATTTTATTTTTCTAATCAGTATTTAGAAGGATCAAAGGTTTTTAGCCTAGGGAAATAAAAAAAAAATAGTGACGGACCAACTAAATCTAAATTTATGATGGGATCAAACGGATCATAATCTGTAAGCTTTAGACGGAAAGTGGATTTTTACTTGGGCGCCATGTATTTCCGAGTGGAATTCATTTGACATTTTTAAAACTGCACCATTTTAAAGTCCATTGCTGCGTTGATAGTAGTGCGAAGTCCTTCTTCCAATTTTTTATAGGAATTTGAGCTGTCAGTAGCAGTAAAATGAACATAGCGATAGATTTTTGGTGGAGGCGCTGAAAATTTTTCCCGCGAAAAATTTGGCGGTAAATTATTAACGATCATTAAGAAACTTTTCTTGATTTTTATATCATACATATAAGTATACGACATTTTAATTTCTTAACTGGTTTGTTAGCTTTCATATGATTCGTCGGCTAATTCTCTTAAAATCAAACAATTGCCGGTCGCGGCTAAATCAGGGCAACGGCGTGCAGTTCGTTAAGGTCTTAAGGGTAATTTATAAAGCCAATTCGAGCGTCAACGAATCTTTTCTAAATTGAGACAAGTTTATCCAGGAATTCAACTGAGAATTCGTAAACTCAAGGGGGCACAAACAGTCTGAAAGAAAAGCTCAAATCAAACACAGGCAGCAGTAACAAATAACGACACTCCAATGCTGATATCACAGTATACTTGTTTCTAATTCAATATCATTTAGTACAAATTTCGGCTAATTATTAGCACAAATTTCAAATAATTGTTGACCAATGTAAGGTGCACCTCAAAAACTCGGCTTGCGAGAATAGTAGCTTACAAAACAGGTTAAACAGAGGTACAAATATAAAGTACAACAGTTTAAAAACAAATGCGGTGGCAATAAACACCGGCTTCGTGGTTGGAAAATCATCATTCAGGTACGCAGCTCGAGAAGCGAACTGTACATACCGGCCGTAGTCCGAAATTCTGACTGGACGATTGGTGAAGCGCTTTCAAATCCGCCAACTCAGCGTGAGAAAATATCTCTTAATATAACTACCAGGGCTGCATGGTCCGCACATTCGGCGAGGGCCAGAAATCAAACACCATAACTTGTATGTCTACGAAAACCACTGAACAATTTTTAAATACGCTAAACCAAAGTCACATTCATAGCGTCGGGAGGGAAGCAGCCGCGATGAGGACCAACAATTCGAGGGTCGCTGTCCGACCATATCCAAAAAGCAAGTAGGCGGGCAGAGGGAGCGCGCAATTCAAAACATGTACTACAGATATCGGAAGTATAGACGGCGCGTAAATAACTGCGAAATTGTTGAGGCGCAATCTAAACGTAACAGGTCTTACATATGTATAGAATGATATATGTTTGATCTAGTTGCGGTATTTATTAAACTATTTCAAAATTTTGTATCAAATTGTAAATAGCTCCTAATTTTTTTTCACGTTTCACACGTGATATTTATATCTGGTTGATCGAAGTAAATACCACGTGATATTTTTACCTATGAGCAGTTACCTTTTAGCTATTAGTCCAGTCGTTGAAGGTAAAAATATGCTATTACCTCAGAATTCTTTGAACCTTGACCGATTGATGTGAAATTTGGTGAGTGGTTAGGGGATGGCTCAAGGAGCAAAAGTGACATAGCGCCGATGTGCGCTTTTACCCTGAGAGTGGATGCCACCTCTTCTCGGGGGTAGAAATTGTTCACTCAAAATAACCCCGGAAATGGATAGAGGGACAAATTCTAAGTAAAAAATATTCTATATAGTTTTTTCGATAGATCGATATTTTTCGAGATATTCGCGATTGAAGACTTAGATTTTTCGTGATAAAAATGCATGTTTCCGGACGGTTTTTCGCGAATGATAATTAACGAAAAACCGATGCATTATTCGGGAAAAACTTACAGAACATTTTTTGTAGTGATTGAAAAGACCTTTAAAATGAGCATTGTTAAAAGTCGATTGCATAATAACTAAGCGAGTTACGATGCAAAAACGGTGGGTCACTAAAATTTTTGAAAAAAAAATGAGCGCTAAAACCCCAGCCATTCCACCAGAATTGATATTGACCATTATCCCTTTACAAATTACTTTACTTTAGTATTACTCATGTAATCCAAAAGTTTTTCGACATGCTCAGACTTTGCATATTCAAAAAGTAAAAGGCTGAAGGGCTCGGGAGGGGTGGTCCTCGCACTATAATGCAAACTGCTAACATTTATATCTTCGTTATTCTTTTTCCTACAGAAATAAAACAAAAACTAAAATGTTCGTTAAGAAACAATCCACATTTTTGTACTATAAGTAGAATAGGGGCAGCTATCCCCTCCACTTTTTATTTGATTCGCGGATTCGCGGTTTTATTCGCGGTTTTATTCGCGGATTGACCTAATTAATTTCGCGGATTGATCTAATTAATTTCGCGGTTTGATCTAATTAATTTCGCGGTTTGATCTAATTAATTTACATATGTGCTACTGATTAAATTACGCATTAGATTTTTTAATTTGCTTCTGGAATTACACGGCGGCCATCTTGGATTTCTGGCGGGAATATTTGAAATTTGAATTTTTTCCGATTTTTCTAAGTTTAATTTGTTGGATTTGAATTTCGCGGTGTGTCGGCCATCTTGGTGCGCGCGCACTTCTCACGGCGGTTGTTTTTAATTTTCGTGGAAATATTTGAAATTCAAACTGATAGATCTATATCGCTCTCTCTCTCTCTTTCTCTCTCTCTCTTGCATTCACTCGTGGAAATATTTAAATTTAAAAAATCTATTTGCGGCGGACCCGAGTGGGAATCGAACCCTAGTTTTCTGGTTAACAGTCTTAGCACCTTACCGTTGTGCTATCGAGGCGACTTGGAAATATAGGAAATGAACAAGATGCCATTTCGCAGCTGTGCCGTCACACCGTTCGAGTTGAAACAAACTATTTTTCAAAAATTTATATTATGAGAATGGAGAATGTTTAACATATTGTGTTTACAGGCAGACACAATTTTAAAAAAATTATATATGCAACAGCTTTGCTACTAATAATAATTTTATAATTTGCAATATAGTCGTTGTCCCCAGTTTCTGGTTAATTTCCATTCCCTCAGTGGTTAATTTCCATTCAACCGCGCATAATTTGAAAAGCTATATGAAATAATTACTTTATTTTTATAATTAAAACAGCGAAATCAGCGAATAAATCAGCGAACCCTCGATAATTACTTTTATTTTATATAGCGAAATCTGATTCATAAATTTGACCGTTGTAAAACGCCTGTCAGAGCCTGCACTGCAAAACACAGGCACCGACATGCTCCGGCTCGAGAGTGGGGTGTCGCTGACGTAATGTTTTCGTACCTGCATAAAAGTGGCTGCGGACTCTATAGCGCATCGAATTGCTTCACTCCTAGTCGTCGTGTCAACACCACCAGTTTTACCTAAGATGGATCCTCGAAGTGTTAATAAGTGCCAAGAAAAACCAGGCCCCTACACCAGGAGACCGACAGCAGAAAAAACAAGTAAGAAAACGCATCTTTTAAATAAAAAACAACACGGTGCACCGTCACAACCACCAGCCATGGACGTGGAGGCCAAGGGGTATTCACCACGTCTAGATGCCACCGAGGAGGACCTGCGGGTGTTCATTGAGGAGACGATGCCTTCCTATGACGTAACACCGATCGTGACGCCTGAGATCCGCCAAACCCGACGGGAAAAGAAACGGTTATTATGCGACCTCACTGTGCCTTTAAACAATAGCGCAAGCAAGGTTGTTCATTTGGGCCTGGATCCTTATAAACAATTTTCGCCTGTTGCAAGAATTTTGAAGACCGACATTGGAGCAGGTGTTTCATTCACAGCCGAGTCGTTCATGACTTTTGTGGAAGCGCTACCGAACATGTTTGTGATGGCCAAGCAGGGGACTTTCAGATGTGAATTAACTGAGCACACAGTGGAGTACGTGAACAATGATACCTGCAGGATTATTACAAAGGACCCCGAAAACAAGTTTACTCTTTACGTAACGTATGAAACACTATCAAATTTATTGCCGATGTACAACTTGATGATTGTGAAAATAAATGACTTGAAACGTGTAAAGTGCAATTTCCAAAATTTTGGTGAAGTGATCGTCGACAAAGTAATACATGCAGAAAATTTGTGTCTTGATGATTCAATCATTTTTAATACTCTGCGCTGGACTTTCGCTAACGATATTTTATTGTGGGAACTTGTGTTCAAATTTAAAATGTATGTTATTATAGAACTGCAGAAGTTGATTGATACAGATGAGCGCATGAAACCGTACATGTCCTAGTTTATATGAAATATTGTATGAAAATGTAAATAAAGAATGTTTTAAACTGTATTTCTTTTTAATTATGTAGCGAGTGTTGGTTTATACATGAGGTAGGTTGGCCGAGTGGTTAAGGCGTCAGACTTAAGATCTGATCTCGAAAGAGGTCGTGGGTTCGATTCCCGCACCTACCATGTTTTAATGTATTTATTATGAGCGTGTTGATTTTTTTAAGTTAGTTTATTCACGACGGCCCTACTGTAATAATCGCTCACTGCATAGAAATGGAGCATCAGTTTTCTCATCCTTTTTCGGCTATTGTGGCAGGCCCCTCAGGATCGGGCAAATCGTTTTTTGTAATAAATTTCTTGAAAAATATGAAAAAACTCTGCAGTGTAAATTTCGCTAAAGTTATTTGGTGTTATGGCGAGTGGCAAAAATTGTACGAAGATTTAAAATCTTTAGTCGAATTTCAACAAGGTCTGCCAGACATGACATCTTTTGAGGGGTCCGAACCCAAACTTTTAATAATCGACGATTTAATGAGGGAAACAAATAGCTCAGTCGTAGACATATTCACCAAGGGGAGCCATCACCACAATCTCAGTGTTTTTTTTATTACGCAAAACATTTTTCACCAAGGAAAAGGACAGAGGGATATTTCCCTAAATGCCCATTACATTATTCTTTTCAAAAATCCGCGAGATAGAGCTCAAATAAAGCACTTAACTAGACAGATATGTCCAGAAAACCCGCGATTCCTTCAAGAAGCATACGAGGACGCCACAGCTAGGCCACACGGGTATTTGTTATTCGACTTAAAGCAAAGTACACCTGATATAGCGAGGTATAGAACATCTATTTTTCGCCAAGATGGGGCGTGCTATATTTATATTCCGAAAAAGGGGTATAAAAGCTCGTACACTAACCAATTTACTCTCATTCATTAGTGATGTCTCGATCAGTAATTAGAAATTCGGAGTTGTTACGTGCTCTACATAAACTCGGACCAAAGGAGCGAACCGCGTTATTAAAAGCCGTAGGCGATAAACAAATTCATTGTATCTGCGAGTGTGTGCATAATACCTTAAAAGGAAAAATACCTTTATCACTTAATCAAAAATCAACGATCTCGAAGCATAAAGCTGTTCTTAGGAGTTTAGTCAAGCCTGGAGAGTCTATAAAAAAGAAGCGTCAAATACTAATACAGAAGGGTGGCGCTTTCCTACCACTAATATTAGCTCCATTAATTACTGGTGTATTGAGTTCTATTTTCAAATAAGATGGAAAATACCCGAAAAATGATGATCGTACCGCCTGAATTCATGCATCGCTTTAAGGATACAGAGAAATCAGAGCAAAATATATTATCGCAGCTTGACGACGAAATGCAAAAGGTTTTATCGTCTAAATTAACCGATCACGATAAATGGCTACAGTACAATCAGGTTTTACAAAGGTATCTTCATTTTGCGGATCAAACGAGGCAATCAATCAAGATACCTATAGAATCGAACAACAGGGGTATTTCAGACGCATATATTTTATCGACGCTCCCTAATACTTTTAAGAAAAACGGTGAAGCCTTTTTACAGCTTCTAAGAACGTCGGATGAAGTGGAGTGGGACGGCAAGGGTACAGTCAGCATAAAAGGTGAAATTTTGCCGTCCTCCAACATTATTGATTTAATGCATGATGTTCTAAGACCTAAGAAAACTACAAATCCGCCAGGCCGACACAAGTTCCTCGATTACATTAAAGAGAACAATGTACCTCAAGTGCTGTTTGGGGATCCTAAACGTCAAAATGCACCAGACGTGAGTAAATCAGATGTGGAGAGTGACGTCGATCCTAAATCAAAGTTAATAGCGCCTGCAACAGTGTCCAAGCAAGAGGGTTCAACGCGAAAAACACCGAAAACAACGCAAAGATCGATATCGAAAATAAAGGGTATTTCTGGCTGGGAGCGTCTTAAACTTTAACATAGCAGAATGAATTTGGACGCCATCTATTATGATCCGGCCAACCCAGTAGGCTTCGCAGGCGCAAACTCATTAATTTCTTCCGTGAAAAATAATCGTCCCAGTGGTGAAGTAAAGGAATGGCTAAAGAAACAGGACGCCTATACTATTCACAAAACTGCAAGAAAAAAATTCCCTAGAAACAAATACATTGTTAGCAACATTTTCGAATTATGGCAGGCTGATCTCTGCGACATGCGTAGTTTAGCGCCCCACAACGACGGCTATAATTTTATTCTAACCGTAATTGATGTGTTTAGTAAAATGGCATGGGCGAGGCCTCTTAAATCTAAAACGGCTACTTCAGTAATAAACGCATTTCGTGAAATATTTGCTGAAGCCGGTAACACGCCCATAAATTTACAAACCGATAAAGGCAAAGAATTTGTTGCTAGAGCCGTACAGAATTTTTTCAAACAACACGATATCACGTTTTATGTGACGCAAAACCCTGATGTTAAAGCATCAGTCATTGAGCGTTTCAATAGAACATTAAAAACCAGAATGTGGCGCTATTTCACATACTCTAATTCATACAAATACATAGACGTATTACAAAATTTACTGACTTCGTATAACAACCGCTATCATTCAAGCATCAAGATGGCACCCTCCGCAGTAAATGATGGTAATATACTGGAAGTGTGGAACAATCTGTACAGAAAGGGGATGGGAGTCGACAGGAAGCCTAAATATAAAGTGAACCAACATGTAAGAATTAGTAGAACGAAGGACGCATTCGAGAAAGGATATGAAACTAATTGGAGCGGCGAAGTGTTTATAATTAAAAAAGTGATTCTTAGAAAACCACCTGTGTACGAAATAGTTGATTTAAGCAACGATACGATAGAGGGCGTCTTTTATGAAGAGGAATTACAGCCAGTGACTTTGGATGATAACGCTTTGTTTAAAGTCGAACAAGTGTTAAAAGAAAGAGGACACGGTCAGCGCAAAGAGTACTTTGTAAAGTGGCGAAATTATAACGACAAGTTCAACTCTTGGATTCCTGCAGCTAATCTTCAGCAACTATGAATACAGATGAAGAATTTTATCTAACATTACTTAGCAATAGTTCTATGAGCTATTTTCCAAATAACACCACAGCACAATTCATAACGCAGCTCCCTAAACGAATAAGGTTACCGGGGCAATGGGTTACAGGTATTGCTGAAGTGCAATATCCATGCTCCTTTTTGGCCGTGACAGATACAGAAAATCTAGTCTATTATCGCACAGAAATACCTAAAGTGCAAGCCGGAGAAGAAACGTATGCTGAGTTGAAAAAAGTATTGCAAAACGCTAATTCATATTTTAAAAGTGATAGAGAGCAAATTTACTATGGTAGCGATGGATGGCACGTAATCTGTATTCAGCCCGGCAATTATGAAAACATTGAACATATTACAGCCGAAATTAACAATCACAGGTTATTAGAAAAGTTGCTGAATTTTCAATATAATAGAGTAACAAAACGCGTGTCTCTTGAAATTAAAACGTCGTCATTGAAAATGCTAGGATTTTCACAACGTCTGGCCTTACAACTTGGTTATAAACCTGATATAAATATAGCTGAAGCACCTGTACCAAGCCACCCCGCAAATATCTGGGTTGGTTTACCATCACAAATGTTTATTTACTGCGATATTGTGGAACCACAGCTTGTAGGAGATGTCTTGGCTCCGCTTCTTCGCATTGTTAACGTGACCTCTGATAATTATAATTACGGTTGCCACAAAGACGCCATATTTTCGCCGACTCATTATATAAATGTCATGAAGAGGGAATTTGAGAATATCGAGATAAATATAAGGACCGAAACGTCGGGTGTGATGCCATTCGAGTTTGGAACGTTGAGTTTAAAACTACACTTTAAGAGGATACAGTAGCTGCTATGGATTGTCCTTATCAACAATACTACACCAATCAGGCAGGTCAAGGCGTTGGAGCTATCTACAGAGGAGCAGCCTACCAGAGAGGTCATGGGATCGGAAGCTTTTTAGGCGGAATATTTCGTAGTATCCTGCCTCTTTTTAAAACCGGTGCTAAAGTTGTTGGAAAGGAAGCTTTAAGGACAGGCGCTAACATTTTAGGAGATGTTAGTGAAAGTCGACCGCTAAAAGAAGCGTTCCATAACCGTGTACAGGAGGCTGGAAAGAATCTCAAACGTAAAGCCGATAGAAAAATTGATACTCTAATGGAAGGATCGGGATATAAAAGGCAACGCACTCTGAATTACAATCAGTCTACAAGAAAAATCGCTAGGAAGAAGCTGAGCAAACCCAACTACACCGATATCTTCACCAGCAAGTAGTTTTCACAATGGCGTTTTTGCATGCGCAGTCTTGTGAGTGTGTTAAATCAGAGTTAGATTTGTTCGCTCTGCCCGCAACTCAAACCAGTATCGAAAATGGACAATGGATTTTTTACAAACCGCTTTCCTCGCTTAATGACGATGCACCGATTGAATTTATTGTGCCTGGAAACGGTAACGATTATATCGATTTAAGTCAGACCATGTTATACATTACTGCTAAAATTGTTAAACAAGATGATACACCATTAACCGACAAAGAGGTTGTAGGCCCTGTTAATAATTGGATGCACTCTATGTTTAATCAAGTTGAGGTGTATTTGAATCAGAAGCTTGTGAGCCCGCCAAACAATACATACGCATACCGTTCATACATTGAAACTCTGCTGAATTACGGCAATGGTGCTAAATCAACCCATTTAACATGCACACTATGGTACAACGACACAGCCGATAACATGGATGACATCACTACGCATAATGAAGGATTTGTAAAGCGGAAATTTTTTACTGCTGCAAGTAAGCAAGTCGAAATGATGGGACATGTGCATTCCGATTTATTCAATCAAGAAAAATTTCTTATAAACGGAGTTGAAATGAAAGTCAAATTTATCAGATCCCGAGATTCGTTCAATTTAATGGCAGACGAAGGATCTACATTCAAAGTGAAAATTAGTGATGCCAGCTTACTAGTGAGAAAAATGAAAATAAACCCGTCTATTTTACTAGCGCATACCAAAGCTTTGGCGACTGCGCCTGCTAAATACCCCATTACAAGATCCGATGTTAAAGTGTTAACTATTCCGGCTGGTGTGCAAAGAAAATCTTTAGATAATATTTTTCTGGGGCAATTACCAAAACGATGCATTGTAGGTTTTGTATCGAATAGAGCATTTAACGGCCATTATGCAGCAAACCCTTTCAATTTTAATAACTACAAAATCAATTATTTCTCCCTATACATCGACGGTCAACAAATTCCTTCAAAACCTCTACAGCCTGATTTTTCTAAGAATGGCATGTACGTTCAAGCATATCACACACTATTCTCGGGTAGCGGTATACACTTCCTCAATGAAGGCAACGCTATAAAACGTGAAGATTACCCTTATGGCTACTGTCTATTTGCTTTTGATTTAACCCCCGATCTGGCTGCAAATGCAACAACACACTGGAACCTTCTTAAAAATGGCGCTCTACGTTTAGAGGTGGGTTTTCAAAACGCGTTAGAAGAAACTATTAATTGTCTAGTTTATGCAGAGTTCGATAACGTCGTAGAAATTGACAAACACAGAAATGTGCTGGTGGATTTTAGTAGTTAAAAACCAACAACAGTTTTTTAAAATTTAGTCATGCTCAAACATTTCGTCAGTATGGACAGTGCCTTCGTAGATCTGCAAGGGTTCCGTGGTGATAAGAAACAGTTTATTCCGAAAGAAGTGGCTGTTATTTCAGCAGATGGCAACCAGTTAGCAATTTTCGTTTTAAAACCTCCTGCAAAATATGACACTCTGCCCTATTTCGTTAAAAAAGGCATAAACTATCTGGAGCAAAGACATCACGGTCTAACCTGGGATTCTGGTTCTATACATTTTGATGAATTTGAAGCAGAGCTAGCACGAGTTCTCAAAAAATTTGAAAAAGTGTACGTTAAGGGCCAAGAAAAGAAGGAGGTTCTAAGTTTTCTGAATAAAATCGTCGTAAATTTGGAGGATCTCGAGTGCCCGTCTTTAAAAGTTTTGCGAAAAACTACTGCTGCCGTACGTTGCCTCAATCACAACATCCGTTCGCCTGTATGTGCATTGGAAAACATACTAATTTTATCCGACTGGTGGCGCAATGAATACACTGGAAGTTCAGAAAATATTGCAAACAATCCCGAGTCTGTTGAATGTGAAACGCTATGTTTTTGCTTCTGATCAACTCCCTACAAGAATTGCAAGACCTGTGGCAATCATCGTCAACACAGATCCAGCAAACCGACCTGGACAACATTGGAATGCAGTGTATATAGACCAATATGGATATGGGGAATACTTTGATTCATACGGCCGCCCTCCAAGCGGTTATCATTTAAAATTTTTACAACAAAATTCAATCAGCTGGTCTCATAATCCAAAAATTTTGCAAGATTTTAGCTCTAACGTTTGCGGCATATACTGTTTAATGTATTTATATTTTAAAATGAATGGTGCATGTATGATAAGCTTTGTAAACCTGTTCACTGATAATTTAGTTTCTAATGACACATATGTAAAAGCACTATATATCCAATACTTTACCTTAATAAACTTGTTTAATGTTATTTAGAAAAAACACAAATAGTTTGTAATTAAACATATTTTTATTACACACAAAATATTTAATAAATGTATTTACAATATTCGGTTGTTTTATTTACAAAAATTAACAGCCTCTTAAACCTAGCATGCAAAATAAAACTAACATGCAAATAAAACTAACATGCAATTAAAATCTAACATGCAGTTAAAGTTAGCGCAAATTGAACCATGTGACAATAAGTGCAATATTTAATGTACGTTTTGCGACAGTCGTGGTTAGTTTTCTAAAATGATTGAAATTAAATATTATGAAACCAATTGCCACAAAGCGGGTCTTATGAAATGTGAACACTAACCACACGTCGAAAATACGTACGAACAAATAAGCAATTACATGTAAACATAATGCATAAATCAAAAATTAGTTTAAATACTTTTGTTTTACAAAAATATGTGGCTACAAGTGCAATAAGTTGTTGCATAAAAACATCATAAAAGTTAAAAAAGACAATACAAAATATAAAATATTGTTATAAAAACAGTTGATTATAAAAATAACGAAACTATACGCAATATAGGCACTCATAAAAGTTAAAAAAAAAAGACAATACAAAATATAAAATATTGTTATAAAAACAGTTGATTATAAAAAGAACGAAACTGTACGCAATATAAACACTAGTCTGCTTTAAACCCATAAGGTAATGTGTCATAACTATCTTCAACACGCCTACGTTTAGTGTACTGAACCCTATAAATTTTCTTTTCGGGCTTAG
>CALNHX010013440.1:0-16844 GCA_940337035.1 Agriotes lineatus
TAACCAGCTTGGGTAAATCAAAGACTATATAAGCCTATAATATGGTAGTAAGTTTTAGATTATAACAAATTTCTGTTTAGATGAATTTATGTAAAATATATGCCCTTTAATATAAAATTATAGATTATTGAGTTTCTTAAATTTTCTAGCTCCAGCTCAAATCAGGTTAGGTTCATGCATTATCAAAATTATTACCATTGATAGTTGTCCAGTACAATAACCTACTTTAAAAAAATTATGACAGTTCTACAACTGTCAACGTCAAAAACTATGTAACTGCAAAGTCAATCGAAATCATATTTGTTACAATTCTTATCATTTGAAAATCATGGAAAATGTAAGTAGTTCCTTTAAATATCTTAAACACTTCATTATAACTTTTTACTTTTACATCCTTTAGCAAATAACTGTAGTTGTTACTTCTCAAAATACTCCAATCAGCCTCTTCATGGAACCAAGCGTACTCCGTCAGCTCACAGAAGTTTTGGGACACTCATGCAAGTGCAGCCTCGTCACTAATTGCAACATCCGTTGTTTTCAATAGCTTCTAATGTAGCTTCAACGCGGACCTCAACACTGCAAGCTCCCGGTCAGTGACTACAATGCCCTCTATCCAAATATGACAAGATGCCCACAATCTCCAACAAGAAGCTCAATAAGGTCCACCACCAGTGACTGCAATGCCTTTTATCAAATTCACAAGATGTCCACGACCTCCAATAAGAAGCTCGATGAGGTGCACCACCAGTTACTGCAATGCCTTTTGTCCAATTCACAAGATGTCCACAATCTCCAATAA
Organism: Agriotes lineatus; assembly: GCA_940337035.1. Taxonomy (NCBI): domain Eukaryota; kingdom Metazoa; phylum Arthropoda; class Insecta; order Coleoptera; family Elateridae; genus Agriotes; species Agriotes lineatus. The sequence goes on from CALNHX010013440.1 coordinate 800, forward strand.
GAAGCTCGATGAGGTCCACCACCAGTAAATGCAATGCCTTTTATCCAATTCAGATGTACCCAACCAACAATTATGACTTGAACTCTGATATGACCAAGCAACTATCCAATATTATTTAATCCATATGTTAGAACCTTTCTATTAAATTCTTCATTGCATTGCTGGATTTGAATTTTATTCTGTAATTTATTCAATAAATTCCAAATAATTATGCTGTTCTATTACTTAAATTCATTGTTGTATGTTTTAATAATTAGGTATTTTTATTAACCTATAAATAATCTCATACCTAAGGATTAATTTTTACAAACAAACTAACAGTCTTGATGCTACCATCACAATATATCACTGGAACGGGAAAAAAACCTCTTTCTCATGATGCCCATGACAACTATGGGTTCCATATAAAAGTAAAACTTTATGGTATTACTCGAATTTCAAACCTTTAGTTGAAAAACTGATTACGCCACTGCATTTTTATCAAGAAAGTGCCTGAAGAACGTAGAAATTGCGTTTATCTGTTTTCATAAATAAGCGCCATATATCCACAGAACGAAAAGTCGAAATATCATCTTCTGAGATTTCTACAATGCTTCATGTTTGCGGGTTCCTAGATGACGAAAAACAGGTTTTCTCAATTCCGTCTGTCTGTCTGTCTGTCGGCGGTGTAACTCAAAAACTATTAGTTGGAGGAAGACAATATTTTGCATACACATTATATATGTAGCTGGCATGAAAACGGAGAGAATTTCAGACAAATATATACAGGGTGAGCACCTTAAAAAGATGACATTTTCTTTATTTTTCAGTTAACTTCGCATTAGATACAAGTAATAATTTGTACATATCGCAGGCTTTATTCTGGCCAAAAATGGAACGTTAAATATAGTTGGAACGCAGAGATTCGAAAGGTCTCAGTAGCTCTGGAAGCGAAAGCGTAAACTACCTCCAAACAAAGAAATCGAATGGGCCGGCTCGTTCGCAAGCGCTGAATTCGAGTTACATCACCGGTAATATTTTTATTTTTGGTTTAACTGAGATACAGGAAAGTAACAATTTGCATATAGACTTTACTCTTGACGAGAATCCAATAGATACAGCGTAAGTGCTCTTTCTGCTTTACAGCGTAAGAGGTGTCAACGAAAAGAGATTCTATTTGAGCCAGCCGGGACGCACGTAGTCACGTAGTGCTTCGTAGCGCAGTAGAAATAGTCCATTCTCTTTGCAATAACCCTCAAGATGTTGCAATAACCCTCAAGATGTTGGGATTGCATACGTCTCCGCCGCCCCTTCGAATTCCACCACCGGTAATTTTTTTTTTATTTGAAAATTTATTTAATTTATTAGAAACGTGAAGATATTTTTACACCTAACTTAATTTGATTTTTACAATTATTTAGTGTCACAATGTCCACGAGGGAAGTTCTGGGTAAAGCCCTTTACAGATTTTTTTTATGTTGGAGTTATTCTCAAAGTCACAAAGTAATCACTACTAAGTTTTTCGTTTCAAACCCAAGTAACAAGAATTACTCTGTTAATTTCATTAATTTTTACTATAAGAAGGCCGTTTTTCTATTTTTTTTCTAATGTAACCTATATATAGGTTGTCATTTAAAAATATATTGATGACGTCATAACATTTCAAACAAACGATATAAAAATCTGAAAATGACTTTAATATACTCCCACATTTCCACACTGTATGCATTTATATTAACAATAATATTTCAATAAAAAAGTTGCTTTTCATTCTAAGGATCTGGGCGAGGCAACTGTGATTAGGGTTATCAAAACGATTAAAACTAACGCTGTCAGCAAGGCGTGCATAAATATAAGTATGCTAACGTTTGTGTGCCCCATATTTTGCATGTCATATAGGTATAAAATTTTATTTTAGAACAGAGAATTAGTATTCAAATCAGAACTTACCTGAATCAATATAATATACTGCCTAATACACAGTCGGGTTTTTGCATAGCTTGTAGTTGTGAATCGACTTTATCGAATGCCACTGATGATATCTTGTCTCTTGTTATCTTTTTGATTATAGCAACGTATTTGATACGGAAATTATGGAGCGCTTCACTGCAACCTTCTTAAATTCTTAAATAAAGGACAGGGTACACCGACAACTAGGGAATTGAAAAATGGCTCCATATCCTACAATTTAATTTATTTTACGATATCCTTTGGTAGTTACGATTCAAGTTAAGTTTTTTGACATATTTGCAAAAAAGGTGTCCTTTATTCATAGTGACCATGAAGTCTTTTTTAACGAAAAATCGTTAAAATTTGACAGTTGTAAATTCTAAAGTACTTTTCGACCAAGGTTCGAGTTACAGGGAATCCCTATGCAAAACAATGGCGTGTACAACACCTATGAACTCATGCGTCGCCCTCGTTAACCAAACTGCAAATTCATGAAAAAGGTATGACTTCCATAACTCGTTTCACAATATACTATTTTCAACTGATAGGAAAATAGATGTGTTGTGATTTTCTCTTCTCTTCTTCTTCATGTATTGGACTTAATGGTCCGTTACGATTATTCTCCTTCTTCATGTGCCTTCTCCTCTAAGAAGGTTGACAATCACCACGGCGATTCAAACCTTGGATGTTGCAACTCTAAATAAGTCGACTGATCTACAATTGAACCATGTTCTTAAGTTGTTTAACCAAGATATCCGTCTTCTACATTGACTTCTTTTACCTTATATTTCCCTTGGATAATTATCTGTACTAAGTTATACTTTTCTCCTCACATCACATGTTTTAAACATTGTAGTTTTCGGGTTTTGATAGTTTTGACAACTTCCTTTTCCTTTCCCATTCTTCTCATCAGACTGTCGTTTGTGATTCGGTCTACTCAACTTATCTTTAAGATTCTTCTGTATGTCCATAGTTCGAATGCTTCCAATCTGTCAGTAATGTATTTCGTTAAAGTCTAGAATTCCATTCCGTAGAATAGTAGAGTCTTGTTTTTAAATTAAACTAAGATCTCTGCTGCATAATATGTTCGTCATCTTCTTAAATGCACTTCTTTCTTGTCCTATTCTTGACTTAATCTTTTCCGTGTAGTCGTTATTCTCGTTCATAATTGTTGCTACACACTTATATTTTTGCACTTTTTTTATTACTTCACTAATAGGAGTCATTTGCATTTACATTTTAGAAATTGCCATGAATATGGTCTTTTCATCATTTAGTGATAATTCATTCTCCTCACTGACTTCCACTACATGATCTATCAGTCGTTGTAGACCTTCTAGACACTTTGCTATTAATACAGTGCCATCTGTGAATCTTAAGTTGGTACCTCGTCTTCCATTCACTTTAATACCTGCCGATTCTTCTACCAGTGCTTCTTTAATTATTTCCTTCAAACACAAATTAAAGAGGGTCGGGGGAACGCACACATCCTAGGCTCAGGCTTCGTCGTATTGCTATCTCTTCTGAGAGCTCATTCCCTTCTTTTATAATTTCAATCTGATTGTAATAAAGGTGGCTAATAATTCTGATGCCTTTTGTACCTAAGTTCTTCTTTCTGAGTAATTGTTTGAGGCGGCTGAAGACTTTATCGAAAGCCTTATTGTAGTCCAAAGTAAATGTATACTGGTTGGTTAACATCAATAGATCTCTGTATTAGTACATTAAGAGCGAATATAGCTTCTCTTGTTCCTAAAGCATTCCTAAACCCGAACTGTGTTTAGCTATAATGTCTTGTTCTAATTTTTTTATTATTCTTCGATGTATAATCTTCAAGAATATTTTAAGCATGTGGCTCATCAGACTGATTGTGTGATGATATTTGCATTCTTTCACGTTGGCCTTTTTTGAAAGTGTAACAAATGTAGCTAGTAACCATTTTTTAGCAATGACTTCAGTATTGTAATCTGAGATATATAATTCTATTAATATTCCTATTTTGTCTTCTTTGATGATTTTTAGTATTTCAGTTGGTATTTGATCGGGACCAGAAGCTTTGTTGGTTTACGATTATTAGGAGTACTTATTTGTTATGTATTATTATGTTTTTGTCTAGTTACTGCTACATATGATCTTCCCACCTCTTCCTTGGTCTGCTTATATTTCTCCTTCCCTTTGCTTTGTATCGTAGATATTTCTTAAGTAATCCATGTTCGTACATTCTTTCGATGTGTGCGTAGCACTGCTGTTTGTATGTTCCTATTTTGTCTTTTAGCTTGAAAATCCCAGCCATCCTGGATCCAAGAACTGGACCCAGGCTCTGCCTGTCACAAGCCAGGACAAATTGGGGAGTCATAGAGGAGTAACACCTCTCAAAAAAACCGGGATGATAACCGGCCAACGGTTCCAAGGGCGGAAGAGAGGCAAATATCGATCTCCAACGGTTATGGAAGCGGATGAACCACCTGAAACGGGAAGATAGATCTCGGCAGTCCTGACAGACAGTCTAGCTAGGGGAAGTACACCCCAAAAACGCAGTTCCTGGCCCTCCAGGTTGGGGGTTGGAGCGATGGGCCAGCAATCTATTCTCTGGAAAATTCTTTTCGAAGAAAATCGCTAAAAATTTCGAAAATTCGCCTCAGAAGAAGGATAGATCTAAATTACAACAAACGCTCCGAAAAAGAATTATGAGGATAAGCACTATAAACGTCCAAGGAATAAGGACCAAACAAGAAGAAGTTTTTAAAGAACTAAAAAAAATGAAAATTGATATATGTATACTCACAGAAACAAAGAAGAAGGGTAAAGGAACCGAGATTATAGAAAAATACGTATACATATACAGCGGTGTAACAAGGACTCCAGGGCCAAAAGAAAAGTTTCAGTAGCAATACATAAAAGTTTAAAAAATAATATAAAAATCTGGAGAGAAATAAGCGAACAAATTATATTGTTAGAAATACAAAAGAATGGACAACATACTGTAATTGTTGGAGTGTATTCTCCGTGTAATGATTCAGATATACAAACAAAAGATACGTTCTATGACCAGCTGCAAGATACCCTCTTAGAGCTTAAGGAAGATAAGGAAATATTTGTAATAGATCTTAACGGGAGAATAGGGAGAGAAGCAAATGATCCCGTGGTAGGAAAATATGGGGAACCTGAAATAAATGATAACGGTGAGAGACTAAGGAAATTGTGCAGTCAAACATAGCTGAAAATAATGAACGGATTGTTTCCCCATAAGGAGATACATAAGTTTACGTGGACACAGCCAACTAAAGGACTACAGTCAATAATTGACTATATGTATAATCCAACGGCAAAACTCAATGTTGAAAACTATAGACGTAAGGGTATATCGTGGGACAGAAATTGGATCAGACCACCACCTGTTGATGGCTAAAGTCATCGTGAACTACAGGAAAACAAACATAACGCAAGAAAAAAATGTACAGTGCAAAAAGTAGACACACTCACGTTTAATGTAGAAAGCCTACGAGAAGAGTCCACAAGATTTTTGTATAAACTTAGACTGGCGAACAAATTACAAACAGTCAACACAAACAATAGCCCACAAAAAATCTACGAACAAATGAAAATATGTGTACATGAAGCAGCACATGAAGCTTTAGGATATAAAGAAAAAATTAATAAATGGAATCCAGAATGGTGGTCAGAAGATATAAAAGAATTAGTAGAAACTAAAAAGAGAGCTTACGATAAATGGTTAAGCTCTCATGAAATTGAGGACAGGAAAGTATACGTATATTGGAATAGAAAGGTTAAACAAGAAATAAAGAAAAAGAAGAATGAAATGTGGGAAAGAAAATGTGAAAAGTTAGACAGATGCATGGGAGGAACAAAGGTTGCCGAAGCATGGAAAACATTACAAAATATAAGAAAGAATGAGCGACAAGACGGTAGCATACAATTAATAGAAATAAGTCAGTGGGAACAACACTATAAGACATTACTGACTGAAAATAGACAAGAATTCAAGACACATGGTAGCGATATAAATATAACAGAAAATCAACAAGTAGATGAGATAACAGCACAAGAAGTAAAAGAAGCCCTTAATCAATCAAACAATGGAAAAGCGGCTGGTCCAGGAAACATCCCCATTAAATTGATGAAATATGGGACAGAGAGGTTACATGAAATCCTAGCAGAAACCTTCAACAAAAGCATGTTAGCAGGAGAATATATCCCGAAAGATTGGAATATAGCCTACATTAGCTCTATTTTCAAAAAAGGGAACAAAGAATTTGTCAGAACTACAGAGGAATAAGTGTCACCAGTTCAGTGGGAAGGTTGTACGGACGAATTCTGAAAAGAGACTTGAAAAAGAGATAGCTAGTATAGAAGAACAGAGTGGTTTCCGAGCTGGCAGATCATGTGTGGATAATATTTTTGTATTACAACAAATAATCGAAAAACGAACTGCAAGAAATCCTTCCACCCTTTTAGTATTCGTTGACTTAGAAAAGGCCTACGATTCCATACCCTTGAAGAAGTTATTTGAAGTTCTGACAACGATTGGCCTTAGTAACATATATATTCAGCAATTTGGAATATGTATAAAGAATCTGTTAGCGCTGTTAAATTAGAAAATGTGATGTCAACACCGTTTAAAGTAACAAAGGGTCTTAAACAAGGCTGCTCCCTATCACCTACCCTGTTTAAAATATACATCCAAAAAACACTAGACAAATGGATGAAAAAAGTAACAGGAATGGGGATACAGATAGATGATAAGTGTTTGACAACGCTTTTATTTGCAGACGATCAAGTCATCATAGCCAACGAGGAGGAAGACATAGACTTTATAATATGATCAGGAAGTTGATAGAGGAGTACAAAAAGTGGGGTCTAAATATGAACATGACGAAGACCGAATACCTTGTAATAGGAGATAATATAAAAGATCCAACACTACAAATAAATAAGGAAATAAAAAAATGTACAGAATAAAAATATCTGGGTAAGGTAATATCACAAGAAGGAACGTCAAATAAAGATATTGATAATAGAATTCAACAAGCTCGGAAAAGTGTCCGTCTGCTAAATTCGTTACTATGGTCTAATCAGATAAAGTTAAACACAAAAATGACAATCTACAAATCAATAGTGGAGCCCATATTAACTTATGGTTTGGAGGTTTGGCAGCTAACTGCCAAGAATACCAAAAGGCTTGAGACTGTCGAAATAGATTTCATGCGAAGGGCATGTAGAATATCAAGGTTGGAACATGTCCCAAATGTAGACATAAAACGCAAAACAAATCGAATCTATGGCACTATTGATAGAGTAGAATCCAGACAATTGATATGGTACGGCCATGTCATGAGAATCCCAGAGGAAAGGTGGCCAAAGAGAGCTCTGGAGTGTACACCAGAGAACCGAAGGAAAAGAGGAAGACCAAAAACATCCTGGATTCAAGGCATAAAGAAAATTATGTCTGATAGAGCAATAGATGAAGAAGCTTGGAGAGAAAAAGACAAATGGCGATCGAAATGCGGGATGCGGCAAAGGCTGTAGGACCCCCGTGTATGCAATCAGTGATCTTAAAAACCTAATATCGAAGCTTTGAAATCGTCTTTTGTTTTATTTTGTTATCACTTATCTTTCACTTCCGTATAGAAGAGAAGGTACAGGTACCACTTTGTAGAATTTCATCATAGTCTTAGGTTGTAATTGTTTCCTTGGAAAAATGCAGTTCAGTGAAAGTGTCCCTCGATAGATGTAAAGACGCTGTCTCGAGAACGACAGAACCTGCCAAGATTATTTCTGCGCCAGTTTGTGGAATATTAATGGAAAGAACTGAAATGCTTTTGGGCGAGATTGGTAATTTTGTTGTACGTATTTTTCCATTTCTTTTCGTGATACCAGTAATAGCTATTAAGCGGCTGCGTACTACGAAGAACGGAGGTGCAATAGTAGAGAGATGGGCTCCAATTACCGACAGGAAACCCACATTTGGTTTTAAAAAGGCAACTATATTCTGTACTAGCAAGATGCACGTTCTTCGTACGGGCTACAAATATTTTTTCTTCTAAATCTCAAATTAATTCCAGGGCGCACCTCTATCCTTCACTCAATACGCTAAACTAACAAACGCCGCAAAACAATATTCTAGGTAAAAAGAACACAGAATTCTTCCGAAAAAAGGCCTCCGCAACTATTTCATGCTTCACGTACCCCCTGGAAATGTGTACGTAATTGTCATTCCCCTTGTATTTGATAAAACTATAGTTTTAGTATAACAATGAGATAAAAATAATATATATATATACAAACTAAATGTTGTATTCATAAATTGGTAGAATTTCGGAATCCTCCCATTTATTCTAAGAGATATTGAGTAATTCGTAAAAACACAGTTTACTCCTTTTTCACCGATTAGGGGTGGAATTTTGAAACATTCTTTCAACCCATATTATCCTGAAATAAACCCACAGCGAAAAATAATTAATAAATTTAACACCCTACGCCTTTTCAGTTTTCCCTTTTTACCGCTTTAGGGGTAATTTTAAATACCATTAAACCACTTTCTAAATATTTTAAGAATAGATCTGTATGCCATAAAAACAATAGTCTAACTCAATTAACATAGGAGATAAGAAGGGTTCTTTAATTCAACCCGAATCCAGATTTGCACCTTTAGGGGTTGATTAGGGGAAAATTCTGAAATGTGTTTTTAGACACTTGTATTGGATACCTATGCGAGCAAACACCAAGCCTATATCTTATCGGGTTTAAGAGATATTGAAGAATTCGTGAAAACACGGTTTACCTCTTTTTACCCCCTCAGAAATAAATATTTAAGTCCCCTTAAACTAATCTCTAAATATTTTAAGAATACATCTATATGCCAAAAAAGAATGCTCTAGCTCAATAAACATAGGAGTTACGAAGGGCTTTTTAATTCCTCCTGAATCTAGATTTGCACTTTTAGGGGTTGATTAGGGCAAAATTATAAAATGTACTTTAAACACTTATATTAGATACCTATGCAATCAAACGCCAAGTCGATATCTTATAGGGTTTAAAAGATATTTAAGAATTCGTGAAAACACAGTTTACCCCTTTCCACCCCCTTAGGAGTAATATTTTAAATTCCCTTAAACCGCTTTCTAAATATATTAAGAATCCATCTATATGCCAAAAAATAATGCTCTAGCTCAATAAATATAGGAGATACGAAAGGGTCTTTAATTCACCTCGAATCTAGATTTGCACTTTTAGGGGTTGATTAGGGCAAAATCCTGAAATATGTTTACCCCTTTTCGCCCCCTTAGGAGTAAAATTTTAAAATATCTTTAACCACTTTCTAATAATTTTAAGAATACATCTACCGGGTGTCCGTTCTCAAAGTCGAACATAGGCGATTAACATTGTATTGAACGTTTTTGCCGATTCCTGCTCGCCAATTCAACTTACAGGGAAGGTAATGGTATCAATGAAAAGATAAAATTATTACGCATCAAATGATACCAATAATAATATTCAAGATGCCATTTTTATTTTAAAATACTAATTTAAAACTTGGGAATTTTTAAATATGCCATGCCTTGCTTTTCAAGTTCGATAGCATTTGTCAAAAAAATTGGTAGTTATTTGACGTAAATCAGGTATTTTCTGTCAACGTCTGTTAAAATTATCTACAGAAAAATGAATTATTTCAATAACGAACGTGTTACTGCACTAATGTTAATTGCCTATGTTCGACTTTGAGAATGGACACCCGGTATATGCCAACAAATAACGTTCGAACTCAATAAACATAGGAGATACGAAGGGTTCTTTAATTCACCACCAATCCAGATTTGCACCTTTAGGGGTTGATTAGGGCAAAATTCTAAAATACGTTTCTAGGTATTTGCATTGCAAATCTTTGCAACTAAACACCAAGGGGCTACATCATTGGGTCTAAGATATATTGAGAAACCCGTGAAAACACATTTTACCCCCTTTCACCCCCGTAGGGGTAGAATTTCAAAAAAGTCCTTTTAACCCATTTTGTTGTGAAATGGAACTCACAGCGAAAAAATGTAATAATTTTAACCCCCCTTCCCCTTTTCAGATTTTCCTCCTTTTACCCCTTTAGGGTTAAAATTTTCCAATTCCCTCACACCTCTTTCTAAATATTTTAAAAATAGATCTATATGCTAAAAAAGAATGTTCTAACTCAATAAGCATAGCAGATACGAAGAGTTCTTTAATTCATCCCCAATCCAGATTTGCACCTTTAGGGTTTGATTTGGGGAAAATCCTAAAATATATTTCTAGGTATTTGCATTGATAATCTTTGCAAGCAAACACCAAATCGATATCTTATCTGGTGTAAGAGATATTGAGGAATTCGTGAAAACACATTTTACCGCTTTTCACCCCCTTAGGGGTCGAATTTCAAAAATTCCCTTCTTAGCACTACCTTACGTAACAAATTGAACCTTCCACCCAAATTTCAAGTTTCTAGTACCAGTGGTTTCGGCTCTGCGTTGATTAGTCAGGGTTGTGACTTTCCTTTATACCTATATGTATATAGATTAAAAAATGAGATCGAATGTAAATTGAAAAGATAATAATTTAACGAGTGTTGTTCATTTATTTTGATGTTAGTACCATTGATAGGACATTACACGAGTAGAAAAATGAAAATCAGTTTGTTACGGTTCAAAAGCTGCGTATTTGAAAAGCTCGTCTATTGGCCCATTTTTACTTTTTTACGATAAAGCAAGTATTGGATTCACCCCAAAAATTCGAAATTGAGTTTTCAACAGATCTTCACGTTTTAGAGTCTCCTGAACCCAAAAAACATGTTTTTGTTAATTGGTGTGTGTGTGTGTCTGTCTGTGAACAGAATATCTCAAAAACGAAAAGAGGTATGGCGTTGAAACTTTATATATAAGTTTCGTGTACTATGTAGATGCGACAGCAAGCTTTTGAAGAAAATCGCATAACCGGCAGTATGGTGTTTACTCTTGTGATTTTTCAGTTTTTTCGATTTTTTCTAAAACGGCTCTAACGCTTTTTTTCAAACTATAGATTTTTATTACATTTTTAATGTGTATTGATGTGAGATAGGTGATTTTGCAGTTGAATACTTCTAAAATGGGTTTATTTTGTTTTCTTTTCTATTTTTTTATTAACTTCTATGTTAAATAGAACACCAGGTATATTATTACAGTTTTTTAATTCAGCTTAAAATTTCAGAGAAAATTTGTCTCTTCAACTAACGCTCTATTTTATACAGTTTGTGTAGAATTTGTAATTTTTGAAAATTTTCACAAACGGTTAAAAATTAAAAATAAAATTTTTGGCTAATTATAAGCTCACTGTAAAAGGAAGTTGTGTGAGTGTATCACAGCAGATTTGTTTACTTTGGGTCACCCACCATTCATTGTTTCGAGCAGTTTTGTGGTGGAATTTGAGTTAATGTAAAGTTTCTTATATGGCGCTGGCTTGATAACAGTCTTTCTGTGTCCGCCTGTCACTATCTGCTGTCATAAACGTACCTGGTTTGGTCGAGTAATTCAGTTGCCTCGTGCTATGTAAGTTTGATCTACACACCTGTTTGTGATTTATCTGGGGAATAATTTAGTCCTCGTCGTTGACGGTTTTGTGGACTATTGAGGTCTTTCGACACGACACTTGTTGCCCGTGAAGTTAACAGAGTAAGTTTATCTCATTTCGCTTACTTTTTCTGCTCGAACTACATAGTACAATTGCGGACTGATCTTGCAGCATTTCCGGGATAGTAAAACTCCGGCAGTAAAACTGCGGCCTAGTGCTATCGTATTCTTGTCGGCGCATCTTTCCGCCCACCTGATAATAACAATCTTGCACGTGGACAGTCGCTACAACATTGGCTGCCTGCTGTCCTTTTGGTGTTGGTTGAGAGCAACCCATGTACCCCGTCAATTAATTTATAATCTGTGATAGCGGTAAGAGTATATGATACATAGTAACATAGTAACTGTAATTTATTTATGTGTGTACCTGTACTAACCCTCTGCAATACGCATATATACTTTTAGTTTACATTTTTATACTAGTATTTGTACTTCGTTCTACACCGCAAGGTAAAATGATGTTATTGATACATTACTGGTCAACTATATTGTATGCTATTACATGATGTGTTGTTGATTACTGCACCCTGCTCGATCTGGTCTGTGTGATTTTTATTTGAGGTGATCTAGTGATTGACTACCATTTATTGAGTTTGTGAGTTTTCGTAACTAACTGAGCAAATTCGTCCCACAGAAAGATTCATTGGCGTCCTAATTGAGTAATTACATTGTGTATTCGAATTCAGACATATCCACTGCATGTTAACCGGCCTTCGAATCTACTCAAGTTAATTAATTGCATTTTGAAATTAAAGATGAAAATATTGGAATCAAGTTAATGCATAAAAGGAAACCGATTTATTATCAGATGTAAAGTTTATCCTAACTTTATCCGGTGTCGTAATGAGGAAAACGCCTCAAAATACGTGATATTATTAACCCCCCCCCCCTCCCAAGGGGTAATAAGCATTGAATTTCACCGCGGGGAGCAGAGGTGGAAAATCAAGGCACTCGGCTAGGAGCAAAAGCTTTAACCTCGGGCTCGTATACTTTAAATACCTCTATAAAGCTAAAAAAACTTGATGAACTAGTCAAAGGCAATTTTATGGGCAACACCCGGTACCTGTAGTACCGAGATAACTTGGAACCAGGGATCCCAATGATACCGTTCCTTACCCCAACGGCCGAAATAAAATACGTAAGGGTGCATATGTGGGAAACAAAGAAAACCAAGACAAATATAGATACTAGCTAGTCGATTCATTTAATGTAACAACCTCGAGAAATCGCTGACCTGGGTCGTACTTAGCCCCTACACAAATATCCGTAAACAGATAGTTATTGGCGCGTTGGCGTCCACCCTCGGCGTCTTTGCAGGTTGCCCTTTGATGTTGCTGCCAATTAATTCCTTGGGCCAAAATGGGCTATCGTCACTGCTCTAATTTGTTCACCTTCTCACACTGGTTTCGTTTGCCTTCGCGTCGAAGCAAAGGATCACGTCGGGTGACACAATTAACGTACACACCCCACACGGGATGCCAGCTTCTCACCCTCTGACCTCTTGCATCTGCAGCTATCACCCTTGTCCTCTGCACCCCCGAAGCTTGACCAGCGTAGAATTCAAACTCACCGCGTTATGCGCACGCACATACGACTTAAATTTAAACTATAATAATAATACAAATTTACAAAAATATTTGAGCGATATGAACCGTACCCATTACAAGCATGAAACATTTTTAGTTTAAGCGAAATAGAAACATAAATTAGGTTCTGGGTTATGTCATGATCAGGCGAATAACTCAGACGTTCAGAGAAGATATTCCTTACTTTAATTACAACATGAAGGTACATCGAATTTCTAGAACGATAGTCAACCACCCTAATATTTATAAGTAAGCGAATCCAAATACAAAAGATGTCCTCAGTGAACTACGTATAACAAGGCTTCCACCTGGGAGACGTGCCGTAGCTCTGGGCCCAACGCGCGAAGCCTCAGGAAGCGACCCGCTACTGCAAGACGTTAGGCGAGCTCCAGCTCCGGCATCAAAGCTGAGGCTACGAGGGATCGAGGAAACTTCGAAAGAGCTGAAATAAATGAGCCTCGTTTAGCCTACAAGAACGTAGCGTATCTAAACGATATACCTTAGTTATTAAACGCCCTTATAAGTACACGGTAATTCAGTGCCTTTTATGAGTAAATTTCCATTCAATCCCTAGGATACCCTCGCATGTGAGAGAGGTCTGCTAAATCCTGCAATTTTCTAACAGAATTTCTGTGAGCCCAAACATACTCCACTCGACAAATCCACTTCACCTAGCGGACACCAATTTGAGCGCTGGTGTACCGATAATTCTTTCGATTGAAAGCCAGTAAGCAGAACACGCGAGTTTCCACCTTCTCCATATCACAGCCAAACCGTCCGTTCCATAGGAAATGCTCAGTTTTTTATCTCAAAAAAACAGCAATGAGCCAAAATTCCCCAAAGTTTGAATGGTAAGTCCAGTTCTTCAACCTTCAAAAAAAAGTAAATGTGGTTGCCTATATGTAAGGGCCTCGAAACCACAACCATAGGAACAATTGGGTGAAATTACCTAAATGAACGAATTAAACCGTAATGTTAATGATAATTAAACTCATGTGTAGAAAATCTCACAAAGCACGATATTTTTGTCAATTTGACAGCGGATAAAATGTTTACGTTTTTGCGCTATAACACCAACATTGCAATTACGTACCTATTCGTTAAATTTTCATACCAAAGTCTACTCAAGGTTTTCATTTTCTTCATATTAAAATTGCATTTTTAATTTCAAACTTGACTTCCAATCGGTAAATTGACTGGAAAAACTGTCTCGTTATTCTATCAGTGACAGTTTGTCTGCTCAAGTTACCTGAAAATCTAATTCTTGTAGAAACATGCAACTTTAATTTAATAAAATCAAACCACTTGTGTATTTACTACAGATCAGGGTTGAATTTTATCATATATATGACACCCCAACTCCAACGGCATTGTACGAGGAGACACAGCCGTAATAATAAGTTCAATGAAATATTATAAACAGCAACAATACAAAGAAGAGCATACGTATGCAAGCTATAAGCATAGTCATTCAATAATGCAATGGCCTCCTGATGGTTAACCCATCAAGGTACCTCCATATCAAGCGAATCATTACCACGTTTTTCAATACTTTAGATCCTAAATTTATCGCCGGTGGTGATTTCAATCGCAAAACCCTTTTTTTGGGGATCCAGACGCATAAACTCCAAAGGCAGGGCCCATTATAAATCTATGATACAGAGTTCCCAACCGAAGCAATTATTGCTCTAATTACAGCAATTTCCAATGCGATTCTGCGATTGAGTTATTATCCATCATAATAGAAGCTTTTTCAGGACATTTTCAGATTGTACGAATGTGAAGTTAATAAGGTATTTGTAAACTATTTAATGGCAGCAATCATATTTGTGCACTAACCAATGTCAGCCATCATATTTTGCGTAATAATTAATGCCAGCAATCCTATTTTGTGTACTAATTACTGTCCATAACCATATTTGTGTGTAAAGAACAATAGACCGATTTTTTAAACGATACCGTTGTATTTTCTTTGTGTGTTGCATGCCGAGTTTCAGGTTAAGCAGTCTGTAGTATCGAGAGATCCAAAAAAAACTGTTCCTCAGCGGGCTGTGGAAATTCAACGTACAAATAATATGTTGGTGTCACTGTACGTCAATGTAAAATTCGAGGTTAGCAGGTTAGGATTTCCGTCATTTTGTGTCATAACTGACGGAAAACCTAACCTGATAAAGTCGAATTTGACATTGACGTACAGTGTCACCAACATATTATTCGTGCGTTGAATTTCCACAGCCCGCTAAGGAACAGGTTTTTTTGGATCTCTCGATATAAGATTGATGTAAAGCGGATCCTGGACGAAGTTGCGGGCGTCAAGGTAGGTTCGAAAGTTCTAGTCGGAGGTTCCGTGGAGTCACAAAGCTGCACGCATACCCTACCCCGTTTAGCTTTTGGGTTTCTGCCAAGTGTAAAGTTGAAAGGTAGGTTCATTTGCATCCAGGTTCCTCAGTGAGCTTACCTTTGCATTCTCGTTCATCTTGATGGAAGTGGGTGGCACTCAATCTATTTAGATCTGTTTACCGTTCATTAGGTCGTTGCCCTTGTGATATCTTGTGTTGAACCACTCCTCGCTTCACTGAGTCTAGTCGGCACTTCTTGTTACGGGCTGGGCAGCGGTCCTATATGAGTTACTTTCCCGATTTTGAGAGATATCGTACGCGCTAGTCGTCTTGCTTTTTTGTGGCTTTTCGTATGAGTTGGCGTGTTGACGTTAACGTCGATTTTGTCCCGTAACAGCTTTCTCACGGCATAATTACTCCAAAACCAGTAAAATAGCACTGTCATACAGACCCATAAGTCTGCTCCCAATAATTTCTAAAGTCTTCAAAACACTTCTGCTAAAACGACTACTGCCAATAGTAACAAAAAATAATCCCGTACACCAACATA
>CALNHX010013441.1:0-16837 GCA_940337035.1 Agriotes lineatus
TAATTCAAATTTTGTACGTTTGCTTAGACGAAAAGTGCAAAGTTGTAAACGTGAAGTGTACTATTGATATGCAATTTTATTCCTGTAAGTGATCAACCCGAACGAAACTGTAACTATATACAGGGTGTAATAGTGCTTAATCTACAAGATTCAGGAAAGCATTTTTTATATTACCAAAGCCCGTATGAGGAATATTACCGTCGACCGGAGGTACACCGAAAGTATGAACAACCAGATCTTTCTTGAAAATTTAAATGCAAAATGGGGTCAAGTTGCTCGTAGATAGATAGAAAACTTCAAAATATCAAATTCTATATTTTTTCTGAGTATTTACTACCGTTCAAAAAATATGTACAATATTTTTGAGATAAAATGAATCCATCGAAAGGATACACCCATTATCCACGCCGAAACTTGATTTACAAAGAACTATCCCAAGGACAGAAGTCGGAGAGGGGCCGCGAAGCTAGATTCAACCATTATATCATGGATTCACGGACTTACCGTGACCCATCCCACTAAATATCCTCAGACGTTCAAAAAAGCGGTGCATACACATATAAAAAAATATAAAATGCAGCATAAATTAAAAAAATATACAAAGCAAATGAAACTTCTCTCTGAATGTCATTTTTTATCAGTGGTCTATTATGATTTTGACTTTTTCCACTGCCTAGGGTGTATATCACGTTTCGGGAGCTTTGATCTACTCGCATCTTCAGGTGTTCCTCGTTAGTCCTGAGAAGGACCGATATTGTACGTTTTTATAGTGTACTGCGTATACAGCGGTAAGATATATATAAGTTTATACCTAAAATATATAACCCCGCTGGTGGTCTAGTGGTAAGAGTGACAGACTAGTAATCACAGCTATCAACGGTCTCGGGTTCAGACCCCGGGGGAGGTCCTCAGGACTAACCAGGAACACCTGAAGACGGGAGTAGATCAAAACTCGCAAAACTTCGTGTGATATACACCCTAGACAGTGGAAAAAGTCCGATAAAACATATCACAAATGAAACTGGTAAGCTACTAACAATCGTTCACTATTTATAAATTTACAGTAAAGGGATAGTTGTTCACTTGTAGCGGGAAGCACGAGCTGCGTCGCCGGCTACGTGAAAGGTTGCAACTAAAGGAAACCTGACATGTGGTGCTGCCACTTGCTCTGAAAATCCGAAGAAGCCTGTTAGAACGGATTCGTGGTAGGTACCAGATGTTGCGGTTGTTTGCAGCGCCAAATCTGTAGCTGAGCGGATGAGGGAACACCAATTACAGGCTACTTCAACATTCACAGATTCATCGAATTACTTGTAAAACGGTGAATGAGGAAAGAAAAAGGAAGAAAATGAAAGACCTGAAAGTACATTTCAATGAGCGTTATTCCACGTGAAGGTAGGGATAACAATTTCATACATGAAGTTTTTGGCGGCCAATAAGTGTATTACTTCCAAATACTATAAAATTCTGAATTAATAAGATGGGTACAACAATTCAGCAAACCAGTAAAACCAAATGCAAAATTTTTAGAGCTTTAGTTTTTAGAACAGCAGCCACATAAGTAATTGATAACTAACATCCCTATAAGATATGGCAGCTAGAAGAAGAAGACGTATTTTAACCCCTAATTTAGACATAATCATCAGATAAACGTCAGCTTAGTGTACCAATATAAATGCAAATCTATGCAGGAATCGAATTAGTTTAAAATTCAAATAAATATAAATAGCTACTGTATGTGTGTAAGTGCAAAGAGAAGTGTAGTGTAAATGGATATTAGAAGTATTTTCATTTTGAAAGACATTGGAAAGAATGTGCCAGAAACTAGATCCGTGTCAGGAAATATGTTCTAAGCCTTTCAAAATGTCATATATAATTATTATTAGTTCTTCAAACATACTTAAAGGTTAATACATGCCGTTCAAATTATGCTTTTAAAATGTTAACAAACGTTAGTAAATGTTGTATATTATTCCTAATAATTATTTTTTGTTGCAGGTATGATGAATAAAAGTCGCTGCCGTAGATAATGTAAGTTTTACTTTTACATCTAAAAAGTTAAATATTGTAATGGGATTAGTTAGAAACTGCTTTTTAAGCAACCGAGTTCATTCGAACTCCGGTCTTAACAAAAACAAAAAAACTAGCTTCTTTTTCCGTCGTCGTTTATTGTAGCCTGACGGCTGTCTTTCAAATAGCGTGAAAACACACGTCCATGAGTTTAACACGTGGCACTAAATCTACGTTTATTTGTTGTTTTATATTGTCAGTGAGTATTACGGGAACAAAATTACCAATGCTTATAAGAAAAATTACGTTGCAGAGACCTATTGTCGGAAATTACAGTTTACCCGAGCTCTGCCTGGCGAAAATAGCAAGGCGCGATCGACCTAAACAAACCGAAGCGAGAGGAGATATATTTAAGATTCTTCGAAATACTTTAACGCCAGTTTAATTTTAGTATCATCGCAAGTTCTTTAACACGTCGCTGGAGCAGGAAGAATGTGTCGAAAAATGAGAAATAAAACAGAAACGCCGCCTCGCTGGATGCATCTGCTGTTGCACAAAGTGCTCCAAGGGAATATTTAATGCAATTCGAGCAGTGTCCTGAAGCGTTTCTTGAATCCTCGGATTCGTGCCGGTTTTACACTTCCAGATTGTGCCACTAGTCGGCAATTGTAACTAATCACTTTTCAGTATTTCTCTAAAACTAGTTACTTTCAAAAGAAACTTGTTGGGGCTTGTTCTGTATTCAGAAGTTGTTTTTCATCATTTTGTTATGTAAAGGTAAAAATAAAACTAGCTGTGGCTTTGGAATACTGATTTTATAAAAATGCCTAATAAATTGGAAGAGACCTAAGAAACTTTTATAACTAGTGACACATACGAACTGTTTGCTAGATGCAGGCAATAAGACCTGAAAACTATAGGAACATTTACAATTTTTTTACGATCCGAAAACGTCATATACTAAATTTTCGCCCGTGTTGGTCACAGATTCGATAATTTCGAACGCCAGCATGCGTTTCGGCTTACCTAATTAGTTTAGTAACCGTTGGGTTTAAGAGCGACTAATCAGCCGCCATCTGCTATTTTGGAAATCAAGAGCATTCTTATATTTGCCTCCGAAGCTACACGACATGTTTATACGAGACTTTATTTGAGTGTCACGCCACGTACGGATTACTTCCGACGAAACCGTCGTCACAGGGGCAGTCTTGGTCATGTTGGATCACGCAGCCGTCTGATTACTTCGTGATATGGTAGTTTTTCTTTGTAGCAAAATACCCACTGGCCACTCGCATTCTGAGGTAAGACCCGTATTTCAACGTCGGCGTCGGCGTGTTTTTAGGTCTTTGTGCTTTTTTTTCATTTTTCGTCTTCCCACTTCTTCCTTCTTCCGTTTTGGATTTGTCATATGATTGCGTTCTTTAATTACAGACCTCAAAAACCAAGAATAACGAACGAACATATGTTCATAACATCTGACCACTGGCACATTCTCCCACGTAATATGAAATACTAGGGCATATTGGTTGGAGGAACGGAACTTTATTTAATTGAAAACCGTCTCCTGTGAAGTTAGCTATTTTCAACAATGTGTCTGAAAATCCGAATTTAGTCGGAAAACCAGTGCTCTTTAGTATAAATAACATCTTCCTTACATGAGGATGCGTTTTCACTAGTTTTTCCGTCTTTTCTCTATCACTGATTGCATCAGTTAGCATTCGCGTATGTGAAATTGATGTAAGTATTTGTTTTAGGCCACTTAGGCGATTTTATTGTAGACTCTCCACATTTTCAGGGATGGAGGCATAAATGGGACTCCAAGGTCTTCTATGTCCTTTAAAATCTCTTTCGAGCGCGGCAACTCATTTCTTTGTAGTAGAGTAGGATAGACAGTTATCTCCAACATTTTAATTATTCTTTTTGCAGGCGACTCTTTAATGTAAAAGTAGCGTATAGCAACGCGATACTCGTTTTTATCTATTTTTGCAAAAGTCCTGAACACGAGTTTTTTACGAAATCTTTTTATCAGATACGAAAATAGATGTCACTGCAAATAATATTCTCACATGTAAGCGTTAATTAACTGTAAATTTCTAGAAAATAATTTTGATGTTTAAGTTCTACCGTCGAATAAACGGTTTTCTCTGTAATTGGCTTATATGTATAACGAGTTCAGAATAAAAATATTTTGAAATGAAAATTCGAACTTGCTTGAAGCAATTAATTATTAAATAACCGTTATTGCACAAGACACTGAAAAAATAACGGAGGTGGAAGGAATTTAAGTTGAGCTTATGTTCAAATATAATCCGGGATTTTGTATTTTAACCAATCAGCTAACAAATCAGATTAACGTTGCTTTGACACAAATATTTAATAAAATACATTTCCTGCTGATTCGTTAAGACAGTTTCTTTGGGAGATTTCTTTTAGAGGATTTTGAACTCTGATCTGAAAGCTTTCAAGAGCATCTTGCACAGGCCGCTATAATTAGATTGCAGTAGGTTTATAAATAACCGGCGGTATTTTGCAGAATCGTGTTCAGGAGTGTGTTGGAAACAACGGCACACGGTACATTTATGGGGGTTGTTTTTAGACAAACATTTTAATAATGCCATTTTCCCTGGAGCGCATCAATCCCGGCAAAAGGGTGGGCAGGATTGAAAAATGTATGGCTGTTTTTTATTAGGGCTTCGCATAAATTTACGAGGGCTTTGGTATTGAAATCGCTTGTTTCGGCGTTATTACTCTTTCGGGCATTTTCTATTATAGGTTGTCGATTATTGAATTTTTGATAACAAAATGTTAACTGTAATATACAAAAAGAACCTACATACAATGCGATTCGTGTCATATGTACACCGGCTTGTAACGATTTTTATTTATTATATTATTCATTCCAGATTATGCACAGTTAAACATGTAAAATAATTATTCTTCAATTTTTAAACTTTTATTGTAAGTTTGTAACCCATTATAACCCTGAGTCGATGCAAAATTAAAAATCAACATAAGGATTGTTTTGTCAAATAATGAATAATACGGGAGTCCAACATTGATTGCGTAATACTTAAACTAGGGTATTTTTTGAGTCAAACACAAGCAAACAAGTCCTAATAAACTTACATCCTTAAATTCATAGTTTCGGAGATAAACACCTTTTTACCACAGAATATAAACTGACTTAAGTAAATTTGATGAACTGAACATTAATTACGCTTACTAATTTTTTTGTTAAAATTTCCTTGTTTGACGTATCTTAATTAGACGTTTCTCATATTTGTTAAACAATTAGTTAACTCTGAACCTATTCAAAACCTACATGATTTAAGAAATAAAATTGCCAATACTTTTGATCAAGTCAGACAAGTTCCTAGGATTTGTGAAATATATTTTTATAAAAAAATTTTTCTTTGTTATTGTCCCAAGAATAACCAAGTTAGTATTATGCAATGAAGGTGGTATACTTTGTATAAATTACAATGCCTAAAGTTACTGCCATAACAATTTGTAAACTTAAATTCCTGAAAGCCCAATTTATAGTTTATCAATAGGGATCCAGTAAATTACCAAATGGAGAAAGATCATCAAGAAATTATATGTTTGTAAGTCTGAACCAAATATTGTTGAAACAAAATCGTATGTCTCAATAAGAGCCAGTCAATTTTTTAAACTATATGGATGCTATTCATGTTAATGCAAGGAACTTTACTCAAAATGGGCAACGAAAAAGAAAAGTGACAATTGCAAATGTTTACAACGAAGATCCAACAAAATCTTGTGTATTGTGTTTTAAGTGTGTTGTGTAGTATATTTTAAATGTTTTGTATGTCTAACTACTTGTATTGCGCTTTGATGGATGTCCAATTATTTGAACACTCCAACCATCTGTATTATGTTTTGAACAACCAGCATTGTGTTTTGTATGTCGAATTTGTATTTTCAATGTTCAAATATTTGTAGTGTGTTTTGAATGTCCACTTACTAGTAATGTGTTTTGTATGTCAAACTATTGGTAGTGTGCTTTGAATATCCAACTACATGTGCTGTGCTTTGATGAATGTCGAACTGCTTAGACTGTCCAACCATTTGTATTATGTTTTGAATGTCCAACTTATTTGTATCTATTGTCCAACCACTTGTATTATATTTTGAATGTTCAAATACTTGCAGTGTTTTGAATGTCTAACTACTAGTATTGCGTTTTGAATGTACAACTTGTATTTTGAATGTTCAATGTCTAGTGTGTTTTGAATGTCCACTTACTAGTAATGTGTTTTGTATGTCAAACTATTGGCAGTGTGCTTTGAATATCTAACTACATGTACTTTGATGAATGTCCAACTGCTTAGACTGTTTGTATTATATTTTGAATGTTCAAAAATATGTAGTGTTTTGAATGTCTAACTATTAGTATCGTGTTTTGTATGTCCAACTATTTGTATTGTGTTTTGAATATACAACTACGTGTATTGTCCGCTTGTATTGGGCTTTGAATGTGCAACTACTTATTTAATCTAAAAACTGTTATTGGTTTTCAATGTCCAGCTACCTGAATTGTATTTTTAATGTTCGACTATTTCTATTGTCCAACTACTTAAATTGTATTTTCAATGTCCAACTACTAGTACTGTGTTTTGAATGGCCAACTACTTGTATTGTGTTTTGAATGTGCAACTACGTATATTGTCCACTTGTACTCGGATTGGGCTTTGGAGGTGCAACTACTATTCTATTTTTTTTAACTGACGATCTCAAATTACGGTTAATAATGGAAGTATTATAAAGTATAGACTTTTAATACGGCAAGTCATAGAAAACCGACACTAAAGTGTTATAGAAATTTGGAAAAGGTAAGTCAGCTCAACATGAGGTGTTGTAAGAAAGTTGGAATATCTGAACTATTGGTATGAAGAATTAAAAGGAGGCGTGCTTTCAAAAGCTATAGCTAAAGCAGAAGAGCTCAAAGTAAAAGTAAAAATAATAGTTTCGGGTTCCTACCGTTTATGGGAGTTGCGAAACATTCTTCAAGTTACATTGTCATGGTTTTGGTGGAGGAAGAAACAATTGTAGTGTTGAAGTTTGGCACCAAAGAAATAAATGACACTCAAGTTGGAAGTCTGGAGTAGGGGAGAAGAAAAAGAAATGTTCTGTAGTAGGTATTCAGTTCTTTCTTTCTAATATAAAATTTAAATTGGTCGTTTTTTCTAGCAGTTCCTCTAGAAGCAACATATTAAACTAAAAAAAATTGTTGTTTTCGTAGAGAAGAAAATACAGAATCCATCTAGTCAGTCATAATTACCGATTTGGTTTTCAGTTTAAGCTATATTTCGGGATGTTATCTCATTTCTGAACTAATCATCTTTGTTTAAAACCTACTATCCGGTATCAGTCCTCTGAGGCCCTGGTGTTATGGCGTTGATTCGGAGTGAGGGCCAATCGAAACCAAGGAAATCCGCATTTGTTCTTCTATATTTCGCAATAGCCTTCGTGTTTGACGCAAATCCAATTTCGCATGCGGCCGAGCCGTACAAAAATCGGCGCTCGAGCGCTATCATTTTGTTGTGAAAAATGCTTTTCTACCATAAAGCTGATTAAAAACAAAGGGGGATTAGTAGTAATTAGCTAGATCTGATAAATCCTCGCCTGCAGGGGTTGACAAACACGCAACTCGCTTTTTATTTACACCCCACCGATAACGCCAGAGTTTTTGCGGGATCGCCAGGAATGCATTTTAATGGGTTTTTTATGACTTCAATCCTGGATTATCGGGCGGGAGGATACCTGAATCGCTGGCTAACTGCGTGAAAAATACACATGCTTCGGTTGCAAATTTATGAAAAGAAAACGCGAACGGCGAACGAAGTTTTGATTTATTGCCGACGTGGCACGCAACTTTATACTGGTCGCTAATGCGCTAAAAGGATAAAAGATAAACACTCGCTCATACACTTTAGTATTAATAAAGTGGCTCCGGGAGGGTGCATGCAACGTGTGTACTGTTCGTATACCACCACACCTTGTGTTTAACATTAAATGTTGATTTCTATCCGTTATATTTGGAGATATTCTAGGAATTTTTTTTCTTTTTCAGCAGAAATTCATAATAGAGTAACACCATTATGTGCTGCCGATAAACTTCGTGTAGCATTCTACATTCTACTATATACTATGTTTTCCAATAATTTTTCTCAGAATAAGCTCGGAAATAGTTGACAATGAACTGGGTTTCTGTTTATGTATCTATTGGTGAAATGAATTTTTTTAATGATGTAAAATAACTATTTCACTGTAGACCATTCCAATTGTGAGAAAAATTTATTAATATACATATTGATATGATCATTAAATGATATCGCATTCAATGACTACAAAAATAAAGCAGCTTAAAATATGTTCCTAAAAGGAGTGAAACTTTCGTTTTATCATTGGAATTTCGGTTTCTTACAACGGTATTTGCAATTCATTTGTAAATAGTCCAGTTTTGATTGCAATTGTAATACAAATTAGTCACGACTTGTCTGAAAGAAGTTATTATTATTATAAAATGTAATATAAAAGTTTAATTCTTACATACTTATTTGGTCATGTAGTTGAAAACATACACAATGTAAAACTGTTAACCTAAAAATATGATTTATGAAAATTAGAAAAGTCAACAATTAATAAAAGAAAACTGTATTATTACTTGTTTTGGCGGGTAGTTTAAAAATAAACAGAACAAATGTTGTATAAAAATATAAATTGAATTGACACAAGTCCCAATTGAAATAGCATTTAATAGTCAACTTTAGACGTTAATGTACTAGTATGTACCCGTTTATATTGTCATACACCTAAAGAGTGTGATAGACAAATATTAGTGCGAAATTAAAAACTTAGTGAGTGCATAGATTACTACACAAGGATGTGCTGCCAACCACAACGAGGGTAGGTGCAGCAGAGATCTGGTGAATAGAAGATAAAGAGCTTGAAGATAGAAGCTGACAAAGTGAGTCTATTAACTTTCAACTTAAAACAAGACACATATAATAGGAAAGTAGTAATATAAAATATATCTGCTACTTACAGAGTTATAAAAATTTAATTCAATTGAATCATAAATTAGATAATCATAGAATTGTAAACTGACAGTAATATTAATCTAAAATTGATTTACTGAAATTAAGTATTTATCAAATATTATTAACAAAGGTGTTAAACGTATGATAAAAGCAGATATTAATTGCTTAATAAATACAATTGTTCTATATCTTGCATTATAGTTATGCATTGTTTATGTCTTAATCTGATTTTAATAGTAACCCTGAGATAGAGTCGAATAACTAAGGTTATTACAATTACATGCTAAAGACTGTGGGGAAAAGGTAAGATTTAAATCAAAATTTTAAATAAAACCGTGAGAATAAGATTTAAATTAAATAAAATCAAACAGAAGCTATTAGACCACAGCAATATATTGTAATGATATACACAGGGGTAGTGATGTAAAAAAACGCGTTTTTTTTAAATCGAATAAAAAACCTAGAAAAAAAAACAGAACAAAACGGTTTTTTTTGTTTTTTATTCATTTTTGTAATTGGCGGCATGTTTTGGTAGGTACCCACCCCTATTGGAAGTTGCTTTAAGCTGGACCCAGCTCTGAAACTGTTGACCTGATCGACGAATCAAGTTACTTTAGCGATTCATCAGACAGTGACATGGGCGACGTAAACTGCATGGATACTGACTCCGAGTCAGTTGAGGAGTCAGCCATGTCTGTTAGAGAGTAATTTCTGCATTATTATAATTTCTACAGGGCGTTAGGGAAGTCGACGGAAAAATTTCTAGGGGTGAATCCTTGTCCCAAAATATGATGATTTAACTCAACTTACCTATATACAAAGTCGCTTAGTTTAGCCGCTAGAGGGCTTTAAAAATTATTAATTATAATAATAATGGTGAGGCACTAACACCCCATGAAGGAGCTTGGCCTGCAAGGCGGAAGGTGAGAGCTTCCATATTCTCGCTCTCACACCCGGCTGTCGCGTGTCAAATTCATGACACGTGGTGATGTGGTGAGCATCACGCATTAGACAACCGCATTATTACCCATTATTCCTTTGAATGCAGGTCCCCAATTATTTAAAGCAACCAGCTTTTTAAAATGTTTTAACCCCCTGTATAATCACTACCAATTTTTTTTCTGGACAGTTACTTTAATTTAGAAGCTATTTACTCTCTTAAAAAATTTTAGTTGGGTAAACGGTTTAGCCACAAAAACATATTTTCTAAATCTCTACAAAAGCCTAGTGCTAAGTTAAAATTACTGATTCAGCCTTGTAGGGATTTAGAAAATATTTTTTGTGGCTAAACCGTTTACCCAACTAAATTTTTTTAAGAGAGAAAATAGCTTATAAATCAAAGTAGCTATCCATAAAAAACATTAGATGGATAATTAATTGTGACAAAGTTTTTAAACACCCTGTAATTTTTGAAATTAGGGTTTATGCCACAAAATGCTTAAGTTTACTGGTAAAAACGCATGGCCAAAAAATGAATAAAATCCATCAACGATTTTTTGACTTATTTGAAAAAATTAAAAAAAGCTAATCATCTTTAAAGCCCTCTAGCGGCTAAACTAAGCAACTTTGTATATAGGTAAGTTGAGTTAAATCATCATATTTTGGGACAAGGATTCACCCCTAGAAATTTTTCCGTCGACTTCCCTAACGCCCTGTATATCCACTTTGGCTATGTTTCTATTTTTCTTTAGAAATATTTGCTTTTTTTTTGTTATTATGAAACAATAAGAAAGCCGACCTGCGATTAATTAATAAAATAAGCAATGGTAGTAAAAATCGCAGATCAACCCCCCTACCATTTATACACCACGGCAGCTCTGAGAAACTGTTACTTACTCACCGCGATGGCCGACTAGCTCAAATATCGGCGGCCTTAGATCGTAGGTTCAGATCATCAGCTATGTACCCTGGAATGTCTTCAAAAAGGAAAGGAAAAGGAAATGGAAATGGGCGCCAGAAATCAAAAGATTTCAACTAACAAGAAGAAAAATAAACTACAAGTGACTAGCGTTTAATTAATCATTAATAAAAGTTTTGAAGAGTCAGTAACCAATAATCAGGATAATTAAAATGTAAATAATGTAATAACACAATTGTGTATCTTAACTGAAGGTTGCGACACGCATAAAATTAAGAACCCCTTTCGGGTTATTTTAATAACTTTAACAAAAACACTCGTGGGATAAGCTTATCACAGTCATCTAATAAAACCTTCTGTTAGGCTATTGAAAATAAATAGCGTGACTGTACCTTTTACATAGGGTCGAAACACACATCAAAAATAGCAAAATTTATAACTGTGCATAATTAACTATAAGCATGAAAATTTAATGTAAAAAGCAAGAGCATGTATCAAATTGAACATTACATTTTAATAATTGCAAAACGTATGAATTTAAGTTTTAAATATTGACGGGTTTAAAATGTATAAATGGAGAAACCAGTTATCAAAAACACGATAAATCTCGGAACAGCACAACTAACCTCGCAAAATAAGCTGGACGTGAACGGCTACAACCCTTGTTGGAATCGCCAAGGATGCGCAGAAAATTGCTGCAGAAGCATCCCCAAAAAGGCAGCAAAAGCATCTTCAAAAGGCCGCAAAACGCCGAACCCAGCAGGTGTCGAAAGTGCGATAAGGCTTGGCCTCCGAGATAAACTCGTTGTTGAAACGGAACTGGTAATTAAGAGCTAACAAAAAATGTAATTACTATGGGGATAATAAGACAGAAAAGCGCAATCGTACCTGATAATAATCAGCCCTTAGAAAACACATTGCTCATTGAAATTGGTTGAGCGCACGTAATTTAATATAATTAACATAAAATCTCGGCCGCGCGAAATGCGCTGCCCGAGGCGAAAAGAATGAGTGCCTCGGACGACAATTTCGTTTCCTCGAGGAAGGCTCGCACTCTGATAAGAGATAGCGCGGGTCAGAGAGGGCATTGCGCAAACGATAAGAACTTGATGCAGGTACAAAATGCGTTGGTTTGGAAAATTTACGAATTCGAAATGCAAAAGGAATTATAATTTAACTAAAAATATACAGGTTAAGCCTGAAATAATTGGATAAATGGCGAAACAATTAGGCAAAGCCAAAAAATTGTTTCAACATAATGTACATATTATGTTTTGGTTATAGATCAGAACAATGTAGGACTAATCGAGCTAATGCAGAATAGCGAGTCGTAAAACTCATACAAATACAGCAATATATTATTAATAATTATTATATTATTATAAATCGCCAGCAATCGAAAACAATAAAGGTGTATCCAGATATATTTCGTTCATATCCACAATTACTTATTGCACAAACTCCTTAGAAATCAAATAAAAATCATTTATATAATTATTATAATTAACGATTAACTGACTTCCTCTGTTATCTGCAAGTTACGATGCCGATGCAGATAAAGCTGAACCGCGTAACCGGCAAACCGGCGAAATCGAAACGAATCGAGAGCCAAAATTTATTCGAATAATTATTTAAATAATCATTCTGTTATGAAAATTGTCCGGTTAATCCCATCACTAATTGAAATACTTGGAGTAGTGGAGTACAAGTATTTAATAGCTAAAAGTATAAACATTATAATAAAATGAAGTGAATAATTAAAAAGCAACTACTTACATGTTTATCAGGTGATTGGAATTGTAACAAATAATACTTTGACTGATTTTCCATTTTTATAGTTTTTTGACACTGACAAGTATAGAACTGTCAGGTAATTTTCAAAGTAAGCTTTTATTGAACAAAACGATTTTTCAATTGCAATAATAATCATTGCAATGCATGAACCGACCTGATTTAAAAGTAATTATCTTTACTGGAGCTAGAAATATGTAATAAAACCAATTATTAATAATTTATATCAAAGAACTTATAATTTGCTTAAATTCATCTAAATAGGATTTTTTTATAAAATTAAAAATTAATATGATATAGAAGCATAACATAATAAAATATTCCCAACATGAAATTGTTACATACATAAATGGCATTGCACCGTAGTCAAATTAGTACAATACTTTAGTACAAAGCCCCTCGAGTAAGAAGTTATAAGGCCTTAAAGTTCAATTCTTAATGTCTTATTTTTTTGTTAATTTCCACAAATGTAATGATATCGATTTCATGTTTAGTACACATGCTTAATATTATGTACTGCACTCAAGACTTTACTGTAAGGGACACTTTACCTACATTTAAAATATTTTTTGCTTTAGTTTTGTTATCTGGAAGTAACGCTTTCTGTAATTTAAGATTATTATCTAAAACGGAATTAAAAAGTGTAAAAATAAGATATTCTTATTACGTAAGTGGGAAAGCAACCGTTTACCTTAAAATTTCGATCAACGTTTTGAGTTGTCATTAAGAAGTGCAATTATCAAGTAGCCATAATCACAAAAACAAGGCTAGTGATTGTGATCTAGTAAACAACAATGATGAATCAATTAGTGACGTTGCTGACATAGAAATTTCTTCATTCACGTTTACGTAAATGCCTAGACATATCGAATTCTCTCTCTCTCTCTTAAAAAATGTTAGTTTAAGCATAATGCATTTTAGCGCTGATTTAAAATATATTAAAAAATACAGGATGTTCTATTTAAAAAAACAAGGTCGTGTAACGGGAACCCGTCTCATAGAGTGACCCTCCTGACCTGAACCTAGCGCAGTTTTACCTTGTAACTGGAACCCGTTTCGTAGAACTTCCCCCAAACCTGGACCTTGTTACGGTATTAAAAGAACTTTACGACACCCACCCAAGGTGAGCATCGCACCACGGAATCAGTCCTGGAAAACTGGCACACTTGCCCTGAGATCTGCTAAAAATAGGCTAAAGGCCACGGCTGGAACGCTCAGGGAGTCGGGCGTGAGTCACACGATACGTTCTGGGCAAGCGTGTTGCGGCATATATATAGGGTATGTCAAAATTATGAGGGCGCCACCAAGCCTGTCTTAACCCGACTAACCGGGCCTGGACGGTTAGACGGGAGCGAAGCATGCAAGATACTCCGTCGATAGGATTACTCAAGAGTTGCAAGGTCAAATAACAATTTCGGGATTGCCTTATGCAAAGATTGTAATTAGGTGCCAATCCGACCGCGACTACGCAGCTGTCTCACCCACCTGTACGCTCAAAGCTCCCTCGTCCCGTAGCACAATAATCATTACACTGAAGGGGGGGGGCGCTTATCTGAAACAGAACATGCACAAGTCGAAACAAAACAATAGTTCCCTTAACTAACAAATCATATATTGAATCACGAGTTACAATGGGGCAGCGGAGTGCGTCGCCCTATATCTATAAATAGATTATATTTAAGAAAACACCAGCTGGCGCGCGCTCTAAACCTAGCGACAGATGTTCAGAATAAACAAGGTAGCACTAGGCACAAGCTCGTGCAAAGATACAATCTAAAGTCCGGAATGAATGCGCAACATGTGGGCGCGAAGCCATATGCAACGTACGGTAATGAACAAAGTAGCACTTGTAACATAGACAGTCTGTAATTTGGAATGAACGTACAAATATGCGGGCGCGACGCCTTATGCAGCAAACAGTAATGCAAGCCCTTGTAAAATAGACAGTCTGTAATTTGGAATGAACGCACAAATATGACGACAGTGCCTGTAGGCACAAGAGACGTGACGGGCTCGCTCGCGGCGTTCCAATACAGCTCGTACGCGGGGCTTAATGCTCTCCGCGGGACAGGTACACTCGCGTTCACAGCGGTAATCAGTTCAAAGACACATACCTTAATACGTAGGCGGTTGGGAAGCCTGGTACAGTTGAGTTGCGACAGGCTGCAGTCTTAGGTGGCAGGTACATTCGATATTTGACGGTTATAGTGATGAGTGGGCATCCGCCATACTGGCGACGTGAGACGCGTCAGGACGCGTACAACTGGACGACGAAAAATGGGCCACTTTCGTTCTGCGGGACAGATCCTCGAATGTCGAGATGAAGGGGCACGATCCCTTACTTACGGGAGCAGGAACTGGGCTCAGGATGCACCCACGCTACGCCGAAACAATTTCGGAACTCACACATAACCACCACACGAACGGTCTCTGCAAAGGGCTGCGATCAACTGCCCAGAGGGAAGCGCTGCCACATGTCACATCGGTCGCGTCCCCACGTGACTATACCTCGGCAGCCAATCGTGAGGCGATAAGATGAAACAAATTAATTCCGGCGACAATGGTAGCACGCCGCAACGGCGTGTTTTCTAAAAGATTCGGAATTCTTGCGAGCGATAGCGCTCGGCTGCCAACCGACGAGAAATACTGCGTTTGGGGCCAAATATGTGCAAAATCATGATTCTGGAATTAGGCGATGGAGCCAAATAAGTAACTAAAAGGGTTTAGCATACGGGCACGCTGCCCTAAAGCCTAGGTGGCTATTTAAAATACCAAAATGACCTGACAACCTGACAGAGTTCTGTCGTGTGATAGAAACCCGCCTCGTAGAACGCTTCTTTAACCTAAACCCTGCACCGGACGTCCACTACGTTACGTTGAGCATAAATAACCGCTTTACCAAAGTTATTATAAAAGATCAGTAAAATACTAACGTACCTGTAGCAACAGCATTGTTAGTTCAACGACGCCACCTTGGGAGTTCAACAAAGACAGATCGCACTTTGTCGGCAGGCGCACCGAAAGGCGCAAGCAATCTTCCAGCAAATCCCGCAAAACCAAGTCGTGAAAAGTTGGACTGCGCTTCAGGGGAACAGGCCCTGTTTAAACTATTCCTGGGGTCCCAAACTTATACATCAAGGAAGCCCCTCGGCCTGCCGAGCTTATCACCCTAATTACACAGGGCACCAGCACTGTAAAACTAGTTAGGCTATTCCATAAAAATGGCTCGCACACAAAATTCGTAAACAATCTCAATTTTCGGCGACATTAATAGAGCATGTTTCAGACCGGTCGTTTCTAAGTTCAAGTACACCGGAGCTCTACCTCATCGAAACCTTCTTGGAGAAAAACCAGGGGAGCAACCGGGCAGAACCGACGTGTATAGTGGGTTGCCGACTGTCAAGTAGCATCGATCCAGTACGTTTACCAGAGGAAATTTTGTGTTATAATTTTATATACATATTACTAATTAAGATTTTTTTTGTACTTAGAAACATTATACGATTTATTTCTGAACTGTTTATTCCTGTACTTATACATTTGAGAGAATGAACCTATGGGCATCTGAGCAGACTTGTGTCTAAAGTAAAGTAATTAATAAAAATTTCCCAAAGAAAACATGGGACCATTACAACTTCGTTTGACATGAAGTCAGGTAATTGTTTTCTTCTCGGAATACAAATGTTAGCTCTCGATTGGTTATAGTATTAAATCATAAGGCTATTTTATGTTCAGCTTTTTTGGAGAGCTGTTCTATAACTAAAAACCTTATCTGCTTAAGAAATGGGAAAATTGCAGCTTTATAGCTTGTATAAAAGTTTTAACGCCACAGAGCAGGTGAGCCAGAAACTATTCCAGCAGGGTGGCAAAATTTAAGTACGTCGTTACTACGATATTTGTAAAAAATTTACATATACATAATTTGCCTCCATCAGAATTTGGATAAGTATTGAACCGCAAAAATCATAATATGCAAATTGTTTAGAGGTTCTGAGGTTTAGAATACCTATGGAAAATTAAAACACAAAATATTTGCCAAAAACATATCAACATCATCGTCATCCCCTTCCTCATTTACCAGTACGTGTCGAGGTAATTTTCTATATTACACTTC
>CALNHX010013442.1:0-16827 GCA_940337035.1 Agriotes lineatus
ATTGGACGCAAAATTTGATGTTATTAAATAGTATTCACAAATTAAACCGAGAAATATTTGTGAGAGCTGTAATAAGCAAATATAGTACAAGAATGTAACTGAAGTGTACGTCAAAACAGGTTAGAATTTTATAGTATCAAATAGTTCGATAAATTTCCATCACAGGCAAGCGATGAGAATGAGGAGTTAAACGTGAGTGCTTTATAAACGTAAAATCTGCTGAAGGCAATGAGAAACTACCGCGAGAAATACATTTCCCAAAAAAAATACGCCTGCAAGGTGTAAGACGCCAATTGCAATTAAATATACCGCTTTTGCCCTTGCACCAACGTCAAATGCGACACCCTCAGAATGAAAATGTGAAATATCAACTGGTGCTTCACCAACTGAATTTTATCTATTTATTCAGGAAATAATCACGCCGAACATCCCGCGTGCATGTAAACTAGCCTGAATAAATTTTGACGTTTTTCTGTCAGCATGTTTTGCTCTGAAGAAATATATCTCGTACATTTTCCGCCCCAAAATCCCTCGTGCTACGCACTCGGGATTCT
Source organism: Agriotes lineatus (assembly GCA_940337035.1). Lineage (NCBI taxonomy): Eukaryota > Metazoa > Arthropoda > Insecta > Coleoptera > Elateridae > Agriotes > Agriotes lineatus. The sequence goes on from CALNHX010013442.1 coordinate 555, forward strand.
TGTTGAGCGGCAAATTTACTTAACATATTTCTTAGCAAAACATTCTGACAGAAAAAGTCAAAATTTAATCAGCTATTTTAATGCACTTGGGATATTACTGTTGATTATTACACTCAACTGTCATGTGATTGATATCATAAAGGCAGTCTATATTGTTCCATGCCGTGACACTGGACCTATAAAGTGACCTGTAGAATGACCTACCACAATCTGTTAACATGGCTTCGCCTAGCTTTAACAAAAAATTACTAATTTTGGTCACTAAATGGACAAGCTGTAAGTGTACTGTCCCTCTCATTCTGATACATGTTAGAGTACCTAGATGACATTTCTGACATACAAGCTTTTTGGAGAATAGTGACACTACTGAATGGCAGAAATATTACAAAAATCTAGATTGTCATTTTCCGAAAATCTGGCGTCTAGTAGTAAAAATGCAAAATTAAATTTTTAGGTTAAACTAAGATGGCAGTATATTGGCCTACATGACAATTTCAAACATAACATATAACAACTATTTTGGTTGTTGGTTATACGCCTCTGATAAATTTGACAGTAATGTGAAAATATTGGCTAGCAACACGATAAAAAGAACATTACAAAATTTTCGTGTTCTTCCTCTTATTAAAAATTAAATGACAGCTGACATCTAGGTCCTCTAATACATGCCAGTTGAAAAATATCTTTCAAATCGTTGCTAGTTGCTAGTTACATCAATTCCTAATGGGTAAGTACCTAATTATCCATTGCAAGTAAATCGCTACTAATCTTGCTTGAAAGCTAGTGGTAATGCAATTGGAACAAGTCTCTTCATCTTATCAACCTTTATATCGGCTTTTTAAAGTGCTTTTCACAAACAACACTAATCTTTCCAATCCGCCAGTCCTCTCAATTCAAAACTTGTTACCATTTTTGTGCCACTGTTTCATTCGATAGAAGTTTGAACACGCTAATATTTGGAGCAACTATGAAGTGTAGTTAATTTGACTTACAGCTTGATAGGCAACTGATGTGAACTGCCTTGTCAAAATAGTTTTTAAAGTCAAATAATTTGAAAGATTTTCCCGGAATGGCCTACCAGAAAATTTTACATCAAAGCCACTGGCCTGGAACAATATAGACCGCCTTGATATCCAATAAGAACTATAAATTTGTTGAAAATCGGCCTCTCCCGAACTGATTAAGCACATTACACTTCATTTTGCCACATTGTCCATATTATTTTAGTGTACTTTTTATTTGTATTTATTTATAGGGTTTTGAGCCTCCCATCCGTCACGAGTCTATTTGTCGTTAAACAAAAGTAAGTATTCTATAATTAAAATAGTAAGTATATTGTACGGAAAGAGATACTTTGTGCCGACGTAAAATGCGTGTACAAATGGACAAGTAGCAGTTTTTACACGGAAAGGGCAGGTATGAGGTTTCATAACTTAGGTTCAAAATGGTGCGCGCAATCATAGGCGTAACTAACGGTGAAGCCATAGGGAGGGGGGTCCTCCCCATTGTTTAGTTTACCCCTCCCCCCCACCTAGAAAAATAAAAGTTAGGTAAATTTTAAAAATCTGTTTTTATTAACCTATTTAAACCTAGCGGGTCGTTTAACGACCTGCACACGCTTTTTAAATTTTCCGGTTTTGTTACCTATTTGTTTGGCTTAAAAAAAAGATAAGACATTATTAGTGCAAAAATTAATACAATTTAATTTTGCTAATACTTTTGTGGCGTAGCGGTGATGAATGGCTTGAAAACCTATTTCGTGCAAGAGAAGGCCATAAACTAAAATGTAACTTAAAATGCAGTACTAAATCAGCTAGTAAAAGTGGAGTTCGCGATGTGACAGTTTAGAGGAAGTATCAATTGTAAGCGTGCAATAAGAAACATCTGTAATGTCAAGTGTGATTGGTGTCGAGATGAACAATCAAAACTAACTTGTCTAAACATCACGATGCAATTTCTAGCACAGCCGGAGCTATTTCGTAAACGCAGGGATATCGGTCAACAAACCCTTTTGCCCCAACTAACAATAGACCAGGCGAAAAGAGAAACTCAACCTGGGTGGACAATACAGTCGTAAACGCTCGAAAAAAGTAAGTCCTATTCGACGGATAACTTCCGTGCTCTTGTGCTACAATAGAGCAAAGGGAGCTTAGCTAGACAATCTTATTGTACTCAAAAGAATAGGCAATGTCCCTTCCATTCAGGCGCACCATATATAAATAAAACGCAAATAACTTTCGAGATCACTTTTTTACGTAACATCAGATCACTTCATCACTTCGCGTAGTATCACTTGACTTAATATGACGTTTTCTGCATATACCGACCTTTGGACAAAATCGACCACCAAGGTCAGCTTCCAAGGTCTATTATTAATAGTCCGGCAGCGGAACCGTGTTATTTCCCTGAAGTGAAAATGTTCGTATTAAGTTTTTATTAACGGATTCTCGTAGATTTATATGTCTATTTACCATATCCGACTGATGACAAGCTGGCATCTTTGAGCAACTTGAGATACACAGGGTGTTTCAAAACAATAAGATGATTGTATGTTTTTGGCTTTAAACTTGAATACTATTTTATTATTGTATGGTCAATTGTGCGTTAACTTATTGAATTTATTGATTTTACAAGTTTCAGCCATATACAGGGTGTTTAAAAAATCTTTGTTATCAAGTTTTAATAATATTAATGAATTTCTGATATGAGAATATTTTCTGTTCTAGTTCAAAATTCAGCTAAAAATAAGAACGTACGTGTTTAAAAACGAAGCTACATGACAGGTACAGTGTCCCAAAAATGTTTGGCTGACACAACAAACAGACACACAAAAGTTGGAGAAGGTTTCTTAGGGAGAAACCATGTATAAAAAATATTCCTGTATCATGGTAATACGATCTCTAATAGCGATTTCTTTTTCAGATTCGAGTATAGTGTAACGTCTAGTTAAATATGAGTGAAAACAAGTGTTTTTTAACTTTAAATTTGCTTGTGTAAAAAAAGTTAAAAACTTTCCGTTGCTGGTGTCCAGCGCATAAAAACTTATAAAGTGCAGTAAAGTGTATGAAGATCAAAAGTTTGAAGAACTTGAAGAGATGTTTATCGCCAGGAAATGCTGTTACCGAAGCGGGAATTTCAACAACGAAAATGCAGAGGCGATCAGAAGTGCCAAATTTCAATTTTAAAAATATCTGCCTGTATTGTGGACAAAAGTGCAAAGTGGAAAAGAATAAAAAGAACCCTCATCGATGGCGACCGTCCTTTCAATTCCTAGTTTTAGAATACAAGGTAAAGAAATTTTAAACAAGGAAGCCGTTTTGCAAACGTGCGTGGAAAGAAACGATACCTGGGCTGCTGAAATTAGATTAAGAATAGCTGGCTGTGTGACAGACCTACCTGCCGTAGATGCCAGATACCATATGGACTGTCGTAATAAATTCATGAGTCAAAACGCTGTGCTTTCAGCAAAACGACAGTCTAGTCAGGATACCGAGAAAGAAGATATTCCTTACGAGGAAACAGTAAAAGAAATATGGACCGATAAAGAAAGAATTTGGAATTCGATAGATATAAACAATATATACTCGGATCGCGGAAGACATAAACGTACTCGAGGTAATTTAATAAAAACTTCCAAGAAACAGTTTGATGAACTGATAGTACTTTCTGCCTCAGGATATGCAAATATAATAACATTCCCTAACAAGTCGCGGCATAAGTCGTGTGGAGAATGACGCTGATGATATTGAGATTGCATTTGGCAAAATAAAAAAGAAATAAAACGCGAAGTTGCTGATGTAAAGAGGAATAAAGAGAAATATAAGTTACATGTAAAATACGAAACAGTGTTAGCGGATTGCAGTAAAACTCTATTAAAATTTTGCGAATCGCTATCACCTAAATTGGACAAAACTCAACCAGCACTTTTAATTGGGAGTATCGTCTCATCGACTCTATACAATACATTTACAAATCTTCAAATAGGTGTAGGCGTTAAGTTTAGATTTTCAAAAGAACTAGTGAATATAAGTAACAAACCACTTCCGGGATTGCACCGTGTCATGATTGAGATCGAAGAATTCAACGTTTCGCCCACTTTCGTAAGGGTCTTCATCAGGAGGAAAAAAGCAAAAGAGCACGTTAAATCAACGTGTTAACCACGCCAGAGGCGAAACTCTTTGCAAGGGAAGGGACAGAAAAGCACGGTAACTCAACGTGTGAACCACGTCAGAGGCGAAACTCGACTGAGTCGTGCTCTTTTGTTTTTTTTCCTCCTGATGAAGCCACTTCCGAAAGTGGGCGAAACGTTGAGTTCTTCGATGTCAATCATGACACGGTCCAATCCCGGAAGTCGTTTGTTACTTAATGACAATGGCCGTGAAAGGCTCAAAAATCAACTAGTGAATATTTTGAAACAATTTAAAATATCATGCACGTATGATGAGCTGTTAAGGTTCAAAAAGACTGCCGCTTTTGAGGTGGTTAAAAATGTAAATCTAACTGGAATTACTAAAGGAAATTATGCTACACTAACCCAGGGCATTGTTGACAATTTTGACAAAAATCTCATCGCAAAATGGCAAAACCAGTACTCATTCCCTAGCTGTCCTTGCCGCTCAAACTACGTCAGCAGGAGAATTTTTAATATATTAATATACTTTTGGAACACCCTGTATTTAAAATTTTAGTTTTTATTTTAAATAACCTTATTATGAGAAGCAAACCATTTGTAAAAACTCGTTTATTTACGTAAAATTTACAAATAATTTGAAAAGAGTGATATTTCACCTACTTACTTATCAGACACCCCGCATCTGAAGTTGCTCAAGGATGACGCTTTGTCATCACTTGGATATCAAAACTAGGAGACCCTTAGACCCCAAATCTGTTTTGAAAAAAACTTAATACGAAATTGTTGGGTTTTACCCCGTGGCTGCCGGACTATAATAAATAATTCAGTATCGAAAACCAGGCTACTCACAATTCGTATTTGTATTTTAATAGTACTTTATTTATCTAGAACGAAAAGTGGCATTTAAAGACGAGAAAGTTGTTTACGTCCGAGGACGGAATTACTTGCGAGGACCTTTAAAAACACTTTTCGTTCGTGGTGAATACAATGGTTTATTTCATACTGCAAGTTTAATGAATTTTAAATGAAAAGTTGTAAATCATTTCAAATGTCATGTCAACAACTGACGTGTAATTTTAAAGTACTTGAACTTTAAAATTTTACTTTAAAGTACTAGGATTTTAATGTTCCATTTTTTGTACCATAAATAATCCGAAAAATGTAATTTTTGACATCAGTATGAAAGAAATTAATTTTAACGAATTTGTATATGTTGTATTTTGTTCGTGTGTTCGAAAGTAATAAAAGGAATGTTATTGTTTTCCACAAACCGTTGTATTTTACTGAACTTAATTCCACAGTAATAAACAACATAATAGTTCCAGTAGTGCAAACCACTAAAATTTGAAAATACTTTTTTGTCTGAATATTATTATTTCCAGTTAATTGTGTACCATTTCGTTTAGTTTCTCTTCAGTTCCCTATAAATAAAGGGCCAATTTATGTGCCTACAAAAAGACAATTGGAATTATTTGATATGCGGGTAAGTAAATGAGCGCAAACTGTATATAAAAAATGATAGTTTGTGAGAATAAAACGCAAACACTTAACTCAACTGATTTTATTATTATGAACACATCTGCAATTAATGAGAGCTGGAGGGCCACTGTTTTAAACCTAAACATTTAGCTGAGGGTGGGTCAGCATGTGGTGACCACTCGAATGGCCCCGAAGGGAAACATTCTTACAAAGGATGGAAATTATAACTAACAGAGTGCGATGCATAATTTTATGTTTAGTACTGTTTTATGTAGCAAAGATAATTTTACGGCAATAGAGGGTGTAAATTAATCTGGATGGTTTAATTATCGTCAGTTGGATGCCCGAAGTATTATCTATAACATAAAATCGGTGCTCTCTTTGTATGCGTGTTTGCGTGTTTGCGTCTATGTTTGTTCGCTATCTCCTCCGAAGATACTGGACCGATTAAGTTGTACGATGGCTTAAAAGTTTGCTAATTTTTAGATTTAGATCGTAGGCCGGTTTTTATTTTCAAAAAAGATGCGAAAACGTTTTTAAATTTAATTAACACCTCTAGGCAGCAGGGCGGAGCGCCTTACGCCGTGTAGTATTAGCTCGGGTGCGCGCATTATTCAAACAAGAGAGGTGGTCTTGCGGTAGGGTGCTGGCCTATCACGCGGGTGGCCCCGGGTTCGATCCCGCCGATGCATCTTTTTTTTTAAATTTATATTGATGAATCTCTCTTAATTTTGCGAACCGAAACGTAGTTCGGGTGACTCACTAGTCTTATATATAAAAATCAATCGCCGTGCGTTAGTGTGTTAGTGCGTTAGTGTGTTAGTAACGCAAAAACTCGAGAACGACTTGACCGATTTGGATGATTTTTGTTTTGTTATGTTCGTCTTACTCCCGAGGTGGTTTAGCAAAAAAGAAAATTCGGAAAAATCCAAAGGGAAAGCCGGAAAATTGGAAAACATCGAAAGTGAAACTGGGTTTTAGAGACAAATTATTTTTGGACAGAACAACGTTTGTCGGGCCAGCTAGTCTTATATATAAAAATCAATCGCCGTGTGTTAGTGCGTTAGTGTGTTAGTAACGGAAAAACCCGAGAACGACTTGACCGATTTGGATGATTTTTCTTTTGTTGTGTTCGTCTTACTCCCAAGGTGGTTTAGCAAAAAGGAACATTCGGAAAAATCTAAAGGAAAAGCCGGAAAATTGGAAAATATCGAAAGTGAAACTGGGTTTTAGAGTCAAATTATTTTTGGGCAGAACAACGTTTGCCGGGCCAGCTAGTCTATGATAAAAAGAAATTACAGTAACAATGAATGGCGTCTGTACTCAACACAAGTTGAAGACGTCCAGAACCAGCTCGAGTATCTCGGGATTGCTAGTTCCCGTGTTTACAAGATATGAACCTCTGTGAGGTTTATTACAATACATTATTGAAAATAATTTAGACCATTTATTCCCTAACGCTTATATAGCCATACGCATACTTTTGACTATGCATGTTTCGGTAGCGACAAAATTTGGCTATCATTGCTACTGAAGCCGATCTGCTAAAAAATATGAATCTAGTGGAACTAATAGGGCAATTCTCTCAATCTAAAGCAAGGAAAATACATAAAATTTTTTGAGTCTTAAGAATTAAAGAGGCATGGTATTACAAATAACATTTTTCTACCCACTGTATAGAAAGTCGGCTTTTGCGCCGTAGTTTTAGAAAACAAAACTGTCAATTTCCAACCAGCTAATATTTTTACCTCCCGCATTAGTATTTATGTGACCATGGATATCACATCAAAGCATTACAACGTTATGTTGATTTGGAAATTAGACAAAATGTTGCTACAGAAATCTAGAATCACCATAATGATTTCCTAAAGCAAAATGTTTGAAATTTTGCGCTATACGACTAGAAGATACGTTCGATGAAAAAAATCTTATTCATTTCACTGGAGCAAAGGTTCATTTCCTCCCGCGTGTGAATCCGCTTACACGTCGGGCATTAAATTCACACGCTGGAGGAAATGAATACCTTTGCTCCCTAGATATATAAATAGCAATTATGTCCTGTATTTAATATGTAAGAGTAAAATATAAAATATTTCTTGTTATAATTAGATTTATTTTAAACAAAATAAATATGTATATGCTTTTTCAAATTTATTGTTTGTTTTTTTAATAAAAATGAAGTACAATACAATTAGTTGTTGTTTTACGAGAAGCTGTTACCGATAAAAATGTACCACTCTTTGGTGTAGTTTTATTATAATGCAAACAAGTGCAACAAAATAGTAGTTTATTTATCTATAGTCAAAATTATACCCATTCGGAGTCACGTGACTTTTGTCTGTCTCTGTTCATCTTTAGTAAAATAGATGAAATGGAAGAAATTTGAAAAAAAGGCATGTCGATTCATAAAATTAATTTTAAAAATTTGACGTTTCTAATCTGTCAGATTATATTTTTCGTGTAAGTTATTGAGATAAGGGTAATAAAACCTAAAATTGTTGAGCCGAAAACTGGAAATTAAAAGAAACCATCGGACATGCGGTATAACGAGCAGTCACAACAATTAATTTGAATATTATGCGTTTTTTTTATGAAGAGTACAATATTAATAATAGTAAATCAACAGTTTCACCCTCTAACGCTGTTCGCCGTGCTTCTCTTGCGTTAAATATCTAGGAGAGCACAATTTACCGAAAATATGAGCCAGAAAGTGAAGAATGCAAAAACGGAACTCGACGAAGCAGTCAAGACACTGTATATAAAATGTATGTAGCTAAAGAATTTGTAACCATAAAAAATCTAAAAAATGCTTGGTTGAAGAATCTGGAGATTTTTCACATTCAGTTTCTTCCCTAAATAGATTGTGCAAGGAAATAGGCTTCAAATGGCAATGTTCTATAACAGAATATGCATGCACAGAAATTGACTTAAAATTTGCTATACGCAGCAGGTTTTTAATGTAGCAGCTGACATATCTTTATTATATTTACATTTTACGACATCTTATGTTTTCTTTAACCTGTAAATTCAGTTTGATTTCATATAAGAGAATAAACCCGTAGCAACCTTGTTTTAGAAATTGGCATATGTCAGGATAACCTACAAAACGGAATGTCATTTATTTCCCTAAAATTGCATTTTTAAGAATCGACATACGTAAAATTACTAGATTATCACGTGACTCCGAATGGGTATAAATTTGACTATAGAACGAAAAGTGGCGTTTTAAAGACGAGAAAGTTGTTTACGGAATTACTTGCGAGGACCTTTAAAAACACTTTTCGTTCGTGGTGAATACAACGGTTTATTTCATACTGCAAGTTTAATGAATTTTAAATAAAAAGTTGTAAATCATTTCAAATTTCATGTCAACATCTGACGTATAATTTTAAAGTACTTGAACTTAAAAATTTTACTTTAAAGTACTAAGACTTTAATGTTCCATTTTTTGTACAATAAATAAGTTTTATTTCATACTGATGTCAAAAATTACATTTTTCGGATTATTTATGGTACAAAAAATGGAACATTAAAATCCTAGTACTTTAAAGTAAAATTTTAAAGTTCAAGTACTTTAAAACTTACTTATTGTAAAAAAATGGAACATTAAAGTCCTAGTACTTTAAAGTAAAATTTTCAAGTTCAAGTACTTTAAAATTATACGTCAGTTGTGACATGACATTTGAAATGATTTACAACTTTTCATTTAAAATACATTAAACTTGCAGTATGAAATAAACCGTTGTATTCACCACGAACGAAAAGTGTTTTTAAAGGTCCTCGCAAGTAATTCCGTAAACAACTTTCTCGTCTTTAAAATGCCACTTTTCGTTCTAGATAAATAAACTACTATTAAAGTACTTGAACTTTAAAATTTTACTTTAAAGTCCTAAGATTTTAATGTTCCATTTTTTGTACCATAAATCATCCGAAAAATGTCATTTTTGACATCAGTATGAAATAAAAATTCTTAACATTTTTATTAATTAAGTTTCAATTTAAGTCACTATAGTGAATAGCAATTGTATAAAATAAATTATATATTTTTCAGCTAAGGTGGGCGGGGGGCAATGGAATTACAATTGTTACAGTTAATTTGATAAACTAGTTCGGATTGACTGACATTAACATGCAATCCGAACTAGTTTATCAAATTAAAGGTAACAATTGTAATCCCATTTATATCGGACAGACTAAACAATTATTAAAAAATAGAATATATCAACATAAACAGTCAATTAAACTAAATAACCGATCACCTATAAATAAAAAACTGCCTTAACAGATCATGCCAATGAAACTCACCACAAATTTTAATAATCCAAAAATCTTACATAAGGGGAATAATTTAAAGAAACGTCTGTGTTTAGAGGTGATCGAGATACAACGCCCAACCGCTATAAATTATAAAACTGATATTGACAACTTAAGCTCCATATATCATAATTTATTTTAAAAAAACCTAGATTAACAGAATAATTATACTTCTAATATATACCTTCTCCTAGCTTAAACAATTTTATGAAAAAGAAGAATAATAATACACAATAGCAAAAATTAATAATTTATATCCCTAATTTCATAAATACTTGTTTCACAAATAAAATTTAATACAGTACTGTCTGCATCAAATACAAAACTCGAATTCATCAGTCTGGCAATTTGCCGATAAAATAAACCAACCTTGCATATTCTTATCACACTTGTCCTAATAACATTCTTCGGTTCAGCATGCGAAAATTTCAACTTGAAAAATTAATTATTATATTAATTATGGAACTATATGTTCCTTAATTGTTTTTTATTTAATGGATTTCTAATACTAAACATATCGTAACATCGTATCAACCACAAATATCAAGTAAGTATGCAAAATAAGGAAATATAATTGCGTTTTCGCTAATCTATTTATTTTATACTAGCAGTCCAGTGAGACAAATGTCTCATTTAACGCGCCTTCAAACCTCGATCGGTTAGGCAACCACCCAGACCTGGAAGGTGTCAAAGTGGTTGCCTAACCGATTGAGGATTTAAGGCGCAGAGGGTCGCAGCTACGTTTGGCGGCCGAACCAGTTTTTATTTAATACGCGTTCTATTTGAAAAACGGTCTTTTTGTGATTTCTCGAAAACAGGAAGTGTCACGTGACTGAAATTCGGTTCCTGACCTGACATGACCATTCCAAACATATAACTTTAATAACTTTTTTCTCTATCTCTTACGGTTTGGCTGCTGAAACAGCGTCCCGGACGGACCAGCGTCCCGGACAAAACAGCGTCCCAGACAGACACGTCTATTAGATAAAGGATTTCAGCCATGTAAATCAAAACTTTAATCACTTTGTAAATTTTATTTTTTGCCTTGTATTACTGATGAAGCCAACATAATTGGCGAAACGCTTAAAATTTTATACATTATTAATTATTAAACAAATGTTACGACCATAAGATTTTTATTTATCAAACTAAAAATCTTAGATAACTTTAATTTTGACTTATAAATCTCCTTTCAAACTTATCAAAATTAAAAAAGTCAAATAATTAAACTCATAAACTGTAACTTTCGGCTTTTGTATTATAAATAGCTGTTCGCGGTTTGCTGTACATTTTTGTGCAAAAATGAATGTTTTTCCACTCCTTTCCGTCATCGCTTCTCTCGTTGGACAATATTTAAGACTTAAAAAAACACCCACATTTTGCTGTTGTTTTATACATAGCTATTTTATAGAAATTAATATTAAAAATATTAGGAATTGAGAAGTAATATGTGATATGTCAGTATCTTAGAGGCTATTCTCATATTGTATCGAAATGTATAAAATATAACAGATAATCCTTTCTTCACATACTTTCAAATAAAAAACCAAACCTTTAATTATAAATGAGTAGAAGACAACGTAATGCCAAATGTCCTCCTGCTTATTTTCGATGTGACGTATTACATTAAAAATATAAGAGAAGAAGGTCATCTGCTGTTATTCTTATTAAGAAACACCTTAGGTTACAAGGTGAATTAAATGGCCACCCAGGTAGTTCCCGTTTAGTTTCTCTTCTGTACGGATATCACGTCAAAATACACCTGATATTTCTAACCTAATTATCTTCACCTTTTGAGGCGGTTTCAAGTGTATAAGCGGTAATTAAATACGTTGTAATGGGTTTAATAATTATTTTGTTATCTGATGTTTGGATAACGATTTTGTGATTTAATTAAATTCATTTTTTTATATAATAGCTATGCAAATTAATACCATTACGAAGCACCAAATAAAATTTTATATATTAAAATTGCTTATACGTGTAACCGTTCTTAATTTTTAACCAGGTTTGCCTACTTGTGGCCGTTACTAAGTATATTCTAACAAGTCATTGAAATGGTTATTACGTATGAAAATATGGAAGATAATGATTTCATTTTATGCATTCATTAATAAACTGCACAACGTTTTTCTGCAAAATTTCAATTTAATTTCGTTTTTAAAGGATTTCGAAGCTATGCTCCTAATTTAAATGGCTGTAATTTGGTTAAAGTGCCAATGAAAGTGTAATAATGTGTCAAAAATGAATTTGAGAATGAATGATATTTTGTCGTTTTGAAAAATTAAAAGTGTTGAAAAAAGCACATGTTTCGAGAAACGATTTTCGTATCAATACAATTACGTTAAGACAGTGAAAGAACAATATTTCATCGTTTTAAATCAGTCAATGTAGGAAGTCGAATAGCGCAGTTGGTAGAGCGTTAGGCTTGCATTAAGCAAGTCCTCGGTTCGAATTCAACGGTGGGTGGAATTTTTCCGCAGCCTTAGCGATCGATTTTGAGTTCAGTGAGACTATTCACAGTTGGGCACCAAATTAACTATGCTCTACTCGGAATCACAGACCTAAGAGATAGAGTAACAAGGTCAACACATTACTAACACATACACATAACACAATGGTTGCTACGCAAGCTCAAAATGCGCGCTCCAACTTTATAACCGAAACTGGGGTAAGTTGAGCACTGTACCGCCAGATGCTAGCGTACAAAGCACCAGCCTCTACACCAATAGGTAAAATATGTTACAGCTATAGCAATACATACCAATCAGTTTAGAGAATGAATGTTAATAAGGAGCAGAGCTACATTTTCTCCAATATTTTTTTTTTGTAAAATTTATTTAAGCCTGAGCTTGCCTTTACAGAGAACTTAAAATATGTTTTCAGTATGACTGTATTTTTGTTTCTAATTATTATGTATTTTATGACGGGGCTTATCGAATCCTGACGTGCCATGTTACCATATGTTCTAGTATTTTTTACTTTACTAGTTATTAGCATGTACCTAGTTTAAAAAATTACAAGTGAAAAAACTCAAATAAATTAGAAGCAGTGCATCACTCATTTCCTGTTTATAAAACAAATGCAGTAATAAATTTGTTAATTTGTTTTTATTTCAAAATATACGTTCTGGCTACGGACCTGCATTAATTTATGGAACTATGCCTGACGCATATACTGGTATTCCTTGTTACTGTATCAAGCTACTTTAACGACACTCACGGATGAGCTAGTGCCGAATACTAATTCTGTCCGGGAAAGGTCCACACTTACCCTGGAAATCGCTACAAAACAGGCTAGAGGCCACTGCTCGAATACGCTCAGGGAAATGAGCGTGGTCCTAGAACCGGGACGCCACAGGACAAGCGGGTCGGTATGTGTAGGATGTTACAAAATAAATGGGCGCCACAAGATCCAAAAGGGAAAACCCACGCTTAACCGAATCTTGAAAGCCAAACGGGGTAGGATTCTCAATTACTAACTCTGGAGACAGCAGCGTAGCGACAAGCACGGCAACCTACCTGCAACGCTTATTCACCACGTTCGGGCCTCACCTTACGTCGATCTTGACACAGTGACTAAGTCACCCTGTAAATAAACATGCACAAGAACAAGGGAAAATCATAATCATTTATAGTTAACATATCTATTAGGCCACATCACATGGCCGAAACTTTACAGTTGTACCGACTTGGTCGGCATGTACAACAATCTAGCAAATTCTAAGGGTAAATGCTAAAAGGAATGAGAGCTGAGAGACGCTTTAACTAATAATCATTACGCACAACTAAGGCGGACAATAAGTTAAATTCTATTATATTTAAATGTCGGCTTGCGACAAAACAAGTTTATTAAGCAAATGCTAAATTTGTACGTGAATGTACCAGGCTTGGATGAAGCGTCGGACGGCAAATATGTGAGTTTTAATTACAATGCAAAGCCAGCTTGAACAAACAAGTTTATTACACAATTGTTAAATTTCTACGTGAATGTACCAGGTTTGAATAAAGCGTCGGACGGAAAATATGTGAGTTTAATTACAATGCAAAGCCAGCTTGCGTCAAACAAGTTTATTACACAAATGTTACATTTGTACGTGAATGTACCAGACTTGAATGAAGCGTCGGACGGCAACCAGTTATATGAGTTTAGTTACATTTAGATACAACAAAGCGCACACTACCTTAATTAGTGAATTGGCCTCAAAGCGTGGCGTTGCTTGTTGTAGGCGGGCAACGGTTATTGCTGTTGACGTGATGTAGTTGGAAGCAGCGGCGGATCCCTTGCATTATTCGCGGGACAAAATGTGCTCTGTCCCTTGGCAATTACAAACATCGGCGTGGCCGGTAATTAGCTCACTCGAGAGAATCCCGCCCAAAAAGACAGATTAATCAGGCAAACGGGCCTCCGGCTTAAGCCAACAAAGCGGACACCACCAGCACTGCACCCGAAACACAACAGCCCACTCGCACCGTCTCTTCGAAAAGCCACAATTAAAGAAGTCACAAAATTAGCTGTATCAGCACGTCGAAGCGTGAAAGCGCCCACCAACAATTCACGCTGTGCGACTACACTTTCTGGCGGTCCAGACTGAATTCCAAGCAAAAACATCCGCCAGCCAAGCTTCGCGCGCGACTCTCTGTCACGCCAGCAGATGTGGCCAATAGGAACGCGGTAAGCCTCGCATGACGACGATGAAGCAGGCTGCGAGCGATAAAAGGCGACTAAGCTTAAATTATTCGAGACACGTCTCTCGCTCACTCTCACGGACTAAGTTTTGAAAATGTTGTAACCAGCGCTCTTAAACGCGACGGGACCAAACAGCTGCACAAACACGACTGCGTTACGCTAAACCTTTAAGCAAACCAAAAGCCACATGCGTGTCAACTTTAGAACTTTAGATGTAAATAGAGGAAAACTTATAGAAATTAAAGAAAAATAAAATGGCCTGACATCCTCTGATTAGCGTCGAACTACCCCTTGCTGTATACCTATAAGGTTTCCCAATAGGAACGATATGTTTTTAAATTAAATAAAATATAAAATATTTGAGACAAAAGCAAAACTTTTTCTTTATTTTATAGTACAACTTATGACAATTATGTTTTGAATAACACATTATTCAAATGTCCACCTCGACTTCGTTTGCAAGATCGAATCTGATGAACCCAATTTTCGGTAACTTTGTGCAATACATCAGGTGTAATTTCATTAATGCAGCAGCGATGTTCAATTTCAAAGCGTCAATACTTCGGGGTTTATTGGCATAGACCATGACTTTAAATCACCCCACAAGAAGAAGTCCAAAGGTGTTAAATCACAACTTCTTGGAGGCCAATTAACAGTTCCATTTCTGGAGATTGCAGACTCACCTAACTTTTCTCTCTTTTTATAAAATTTTTGGATTATAACCAAACGTTGTTGAAGCGTGTATTTTGACATGATAAATTGTCAAACTATACTAAAAACAAATGACAGCTAGTGAGACTTCTAAAATTTTAGATATGGTTGCTATAACATTTTAAAAACATATCGTTCCTATTGGGAAACCCTATACTATGTATTAATGCAGCTAGAGGGCAATTTTTGACACGTTTATTTTAATTCTGTATAAAATATGTTAAGAAGCCGAGTAGCGCAGATGGGGTAAGCACTTACCTTGCATTAAGCAAGTCCTCGGTTCGAATCCCGCGAGGGCCCGAATTTACCGCAACCTTGCGATTTGAACCGGGCTCGGTGAGACCATTCACAGTTGGGCACCAAATTAACTGTGCTCTACTCAGAACCACAGACCTAAGAGATAGAGTAACAAGGTCAACATAACACACACACACACACACGCCTCATACAATGGTTGCTGTGCAAGCACAAAAGGCGCGCTCCAACTTTGTATCCCGTATCCGGGGCAAGTTGAGCATTGTACCGCCAGATGCAAGCACATAAAGCCCCAGCCTCTACACCGAAAGGTAAAACGAGGTTATCGATTATACATACATATACATAAAATATGTTTCTCGTTCTACAGTAAAGGTAATCTAATTAATTTTACTAGTAATGGCTACAGAAAAATCCTAAATCTACCTTAAAACTTTTAAAGAAATTATCGTTTACCAGCATACCTACCAGAGAAACCTGCAACCAGAACTTGTATACCTTGTAAATACTAAAGTGACTCAGAAAGTAAAATTCCTGATTTATTAGAGCTAACAATGGCATGCTCTTACATCATTCTTAGAATCTTTTAGCTTTTCCTCAAATATTATTTATACAAGTTGCTATCTAACACAACAGGTCAACAAGAGTGCCCTTAAAATCCCACTCGAGCCTAGACACGAAGTCTTCATACCG
>CALNHX010013443.1:0-16821 GCA_940337035.1 Agriotes lineatus
ATGTACATTTTGAAATACATATTAGTTACAGAGAATATTACTTGGCTAATAAAACTGTCAGTAAGATTCTTAATATAAGAATTTCAGCTCGAGTAAGCTTGGCATCATTAACAGGTACTGAATGACACATTTAGAGAGGATTGGAGTTGTAGCAAACCTTCTAATGACAGGTTTGGAACACACGGAGAAATATGTTACTACTCCATTAATTTTTGCTGCTTTCAGAAAATGCAAGTATTTTAGTTTAGTCTTGTAAGACGTTATATCGTCTGAAATGTACATTTTGAAATACATATTAGTTACAGAGAATATTACTTGGCTAATAAAACTGTCAGTAAGATTCTTAATATAAGAATTTCAGCTCGAGTAAGCTTGGCATCATTAACAGGTACTGAATCACCCATTTAGAGAGGATTGGAGTTGTAGCAAACCTTCTAATGACAGGTTTGGAACACACGGAGAAATATGTTACTACTCCAATAATTTTTTCTGCTTTCAGAAAATGCAAGTATTTTAGTTTAGTCTTGTAAGACGTTATAACGTCTGAAATGTACGTTTTGAAATACATATTAGTTACAGAGAATATTACTTGGCTAATAAAACTGTCAGTAAGATTCTTAATATAAGAATTTCAGCTCGAGTAAGCTTGGCATCATTAACAGGTACTGAATGACCCATTTAGAGAGGATTGGAGTTGTAGCAAACCTTCTAATGACAGGTTTGGAACACACGGAGAAATATGTTACTACTCCAATAATTTTTTCTGCTTTCAGAAAATGCAAGTATTTTAGTTTAGTCTTGTAAGACGTTATAACGTCTGAAATGTACCTTTTGAAATACATATTAGTTACAGATAATATTACTTGGCTAATAAAACTGTCAGTAAGATTCTTAATATAAGAATTTCAGCTCGAGTAAGCTTGGCATCATTAACAGGTACTGAATGACACATTTAGAAAGGATTGGAGTTGTAGCAAACCTTCTAATGCCAGGTTTGGAACACACGGAGAAATATGTTACTACTACAATAATTTTTTCTGCTTTCAGAAAATGCAAGTATTTTAGTTTAGTCTTGTAAGAAGTTATAACGTCTGAAATGTACATTTGAAAAACATATTAGTTACAGAGAATATTACTTGGCTAATAAAACTGTCAGTAAGATTCTTAATATAAGAATTTCAGCTCGAGTAAGCTTGGCATCATTAACAGGTACTGAATGACACATTTAGAAAGGATTGGAGTTGTAGCAAACCTTCTAATGACAGGTTTGGAACACACGGAGAAATATGTTACTACTCCAATAATTTTTTCTGCTTTCAGAAAATGCAAGTATTTTAGTTTAGTCTTGTTAGACGTTATAACGTCTGAAATGTACGTTTTGAAATACATATTAGTTACAGAGAATATTACTTGGCTAATAAAACTGTCAGTAAGATTCTTAATATAAGAATTTCAGCTCGAGTAAGCTTGGCATCATTAACAGGTACTGAATGACCCATTTAGAGAGGATTGGAGTTGTAGCAAACCTTCTAATGACAGGTTTGGAACACACGGAGAAATATGTTACTACTCCAATAATTTTTTCTGCTTTCAGAAAATGCAAGTATTTTAGTTTAGTCTTGTAAGACGTTATAACGTCTGAAATGTACGTTTTGAAATACATATTAGTTACAGAGAATATTACTTGGCTAATAAAACTGTCAGTTAGATTCTTAATATAAGAATTTTAGCTCGAGTAAGCTTGGCATCATTAACAGGTACTGAATGACCCATTTAGAGAGGATTGGAGTTGTAGCAAACCTTCTAATGACAGGTTTGGAACACACGGAGAAATATGTTACTACTCCAATAATTTTTTCTGCTTTCAGAAAATGCAAGTATTTTAGTTTAGTCTTGTAAGACGTTATAACGTCTGAAATGTACCTTTTGAAATACATATTAGTTACAGAGAATATTACTTGGCTAATAAAACTGTCAGTAAGATTCTTAATATAAGAATTTCAGCTCGAGTAAGCTTGGCATCATTAACAGGTACTGAATGATCCATTTAGAGAGGATTGGAGTTGTAGCAAACCTTCTAATGACAGGTTTGGAACACACGGAGAAATATGTTACTACTCCAATAATTTTTTCTGCTTTCAGAAAATGCAAGTATTTTAGTTTAGTCTTGTAAGACGTTATAACGTCTGAAATGTACATTTGAAAAACATATTAGTTACAGAGAATATTACTTGGCTAATAAAACTGTCAGTAAGATTCTTAATATAAGAATTTCAGCTCGAGTAAGCTTGGCATCATTAACAGGTACTGAATGACACATTTAGAAAGGATTGGAGTTGTAGCAAACCTTCTAATGACAGGTTTGGAACACACGGAGAAATATGTTACTACTCCAATAATTTTTTCTGCTTTCAGAAAATGCAAGTATTTTAGTTTAGTCTTGTTAGACGTTATAACGTCTGAAATGTACGTTTTGAAATACATATTAGTTACAGAGAATATTACTTGGCTAATAAAACTGTCAGTAAGATTCTTAATATAAGAATTTCAGCTCGAGTAAGCTTGGCATCATTAACAGGTACTGAATGACCCATTTAGAGAGGATTGGAGTTGTAGCAAACCTTCTAATGACAGGTTTGGAACACACGGAGAAATATGTTACTACTCCAATAATTTTTTCTGCTTTCAGAAAATGCAAGTATTTTAGTTTAGTCTTGTAAGACGTTATAACGTCTGAAATGTACGTTTTGAAATACATATTAGTTACAGAGAATATTACTTGGCTAATAAAACTGTCAGTAAGATTCTTAATATAAGAATTTCAGCTCGAGTAAGCTTGGCATCATTAACAGGTACTGAATGATGCATTTAGAGAGGATTGGAGTTGTAGCAAACCTTCTAATGAAAGGTTTGGAATACACGGAGAAATATGTTACTACTCCAATAATTTTTTCTGCTTTCAGAAAATGCAAGTATTTTAGTTTAGTCTTGTAAGACGTTATAACGTCTGAAATGTACATTTGAAAAACATATTAGTTACAGAGAATATTACTTGGCTAATAAAACTGTCAGTAAGATTCTTAATATAAGAATTTCAGCTCGAGTAAGCTTGGCATCATTAACAGGTACTGAATGACACATTTAGAAAGGATTGGAGTTGTAGCAAACCTTCTAATGACAGGTTTGGAACACACGGAGAAATATGTTACTACTCCAATAATTTTTTCTGCTTTCAGAAAATGCAAGTATTTTAGTTTAGTCTTGTTAGACGTTATAACGTCTGAAATGTACATTTTGAAATACATATTAGTTACAGAGAATATTACTTGGCTAATAAAACTGTCAGTAAGATTCTTAATATAAGAATTTCAGCTCGAGTAAGCTTGGCATCATTAACAGGTACTGAATGACACATTTAGAAAGGATTGGAGTTGTAGCAAACCTTCTAATGACAGGTTTGGAACACACGGAGAAATATGTTACTACTCCAATAATTTTTTCTGCTTTCAGAAAATGCAAGTATTTTAGTTTAATCTTGTAAGACGTTATAACGTCTGAAATGTACGTTTTGAAATACATATTAGTTACAGAGAATATTACTTGGCTAATAAAACTGTCAGTAAGATTCTTAAAATAAGAATTTCAGCTCGAGTAAGCTTGGCATCATTAACAGGTACTGAATGACCCATTTAGAGAGGATTGGAGTTGTAGCAAACCTTCTAATGACAGGTTTGGAACACACGGAGAAATATGTTACTACTCCAATAATTTTTTCTGCTTTCAGAAAATGCAAGTATTTTAGTTTAGTCTTGTAAGACGTTATAACGTCTGAAATGTACATTTTGAAATACATATTAGTTACAGAGAATATTACTTGGCTAATAAAACTGTCAGTAAGATTCTTAATATAAGAATTTTAGCTCGAGTAAGCTTGGCATCATTAACAGGTACTGAATGACCCATTTAGAGAGGATTGGAGTTGTAGCAAACCTTATAATGACAGGTTTGGAACACACGGAGAAATATGTTACTACTCCAATAATTTTTTCTGCTTTCAGAAAATGCAAGTATTTTAGTTTAGTCTTGTAAGACGTTATAACGTCTGAAATGTACATTTGAAATACATATTGAATATTACTTGGCTAATAAAACTGTCAGTAAGATTCTTAATATAAGAATTTCAGCTCGAGTAAGCTTGGCATCATTAACAGGTACTGAATGACCCATTTAGAGAGGATTGGAGTTGTAGCAAACCTTCTAATGACAGGTTTGGAACACACGGAGAAATATGTTACTACTCCAATAATTTTTTCTGCTTTCAGAAAATGCAAGTATTTTAGTTTAGTCTTGTAAGACGTTATAACGTCTGAAATGTACGTTTTGAAATACATATTAGTTACAGAGAATATTACTTGGCTAATAAAACTGTCAGTAAGATTCTTAATATAAGAATTTTAGCTCGAGTAAGCTTGGCATCATTAACAGGTACTGAATGACCCATTTAGAGAGGATTGGAGTTGTAGCAAACCTTATAATGACAGGTTTGGAACACACGGAGAAATATGTTACTACTCCAATAATTTTTTCTGCTTTCAGAAAATGCAAGTATTTTAGTTTAGTCTTGTAAGACGTTATAACGTCTGAAATGTACATTTGAAAAACATATTAGTTACAGAGAATATTACTTGGCTAATAAAACTGTCAGTAAGATTCTTAATATAAGAATTTCAGCTCGAGTAAGCTTGGCATCATTAACAGGTACCGAATGACACATTTAGAAAGGATTGGAGTTGTAGCAAACCTTCTAATGACAGGTTTGGAACACACGGAGAAATATGTTACTACTCCAATAATTTTTTCTGCTTTCAGAAAATGCAAGTATTTTAGTTTAGTCTTGTTAGACGTTATAACGTCTGAAATGTACATTTTGAAATACATATTAGTTACAGAGAATATTACTTGGCTAATAAAACTGTCAGTAAGATTCTTAATATAAGAATTTCAGCTCGAGTAAGCTTGGCATCATTAACAGGTACTGAATGACCCATTTAGAGAGGATTGGAGTTGTAGCAAACCTTCTAATGACAGGTTTGGAACACACGGAGAAATATGTTACTACTCCAATAATTTTTTCTGCTTTCAGAAAATGCAAGTATTTTAGTTTAGTCTTGTAAGACGTTATAACGTCTGAAATGTACGTTTTGAAATACATATTAGTTACAGATAATATTACTTGGCTAATAAAACTGTCAGTAAGATTCTTAATATAAGAATTTCAGCTCGAGTAAGCTTGGCATCATTAACAGGTACTGAATGACCCATTTAGAGAGGATTGGAGTTGTAGCAAACCTTCTAATGAAAGGTTTGGAATACACGGAGAAATATGTTACTACTCCAATAATTTTTTCTGCTTTCAGAAAATGCAAGTATTTTAGTTTAGTCTTGTAAGACGTTATAACGTCTGAAATGTACCTTTTGAAATACATATTAGTTACAGAGAATATTAGTTGGCTAATAAAACTGTCAGTAAGATTCTTAATATAAGAATTTCAGCTCGAGTAAGCTTGGCATCATTAACAGTTACTGAATGACACATTTAGAAAGGATTGGAGTTGTAGCAAAACTTCTAATGACAGGTTTGGAACACACGGAGAAATATGTTACTACTCCAATAATTTTTTCTGCTTTCAGAAAATGCAAGTATTTTAGTTTAGTCTTGTAAGACGTTATAACGTCTGAAATGTACATTTGAAAAACATATTAGTTACAGAGAATATTACTTGGCTAATAAAACTGTCAGTAAGATTCTTAATATAAGAATTTCAGCTCGAGTAAGCTTGGCATCATTAACAGGTACTGAATGACACATTTAGAAAGGATTGGAGTTGTAGCAAACCTTCTAATGACAGGTTTGGAACACACGGAGAAATATGTTACTACTCCAATAATTTTTTCTGCTTTCAGAAAATGCAAGTATTTTAGTTTAGTCTTGTTAGACGTTATAACGTCTGAAATGTACATTTTGAAATACATATTAGTTACAGAGAATATTACTTGGCTAATAAAACTGTCAGTAAGATTCTTAATATAAGAATTTCAGCTCGAGTAAGCTTGGCATCATTAACAGGTACTGAATGACACATTTAGAAAGGATTGGAGTTGTAGCAAACCTTCTAATGACAGGTTTGGAACACACGGAGAAATATGTTACTACTCCAATAATTTTTTCTGCTTTCAGAAAATGCAAGTATTTTAGTTTAATCTTGTAAGACGTTATAACGTCTGAAATGTACGTTTTGAAATACATATTAGTTACAGAGAATATTACTTGGCTAATAAAACTGTCAGTAAGATTCTTAAAATAAGAATTTCAGCTCGAGTAAGCTTGGCATCATTAACAGGTACTGAATGACCCATTTAGAGAGGATTGGAGTTGTAGCAAACCTTCTAATGACAGGTTTGGAACACACGGAGAAATATGTTACTACTCCAATAATTTTTTCTGCTTTCAGAAAATGCAAGTATTTTAGTTTAGTCTTGTAAGACGTTATAACGTCTGAAATGTACATTTTGAAATACATATTAGTTACAGAGAATATTACTTGGCTAATAAAACTGTCAGTAAGATTCTTAATATAAGAATTTTAGCTCGAGTAAGCTTGGCATCATTAACAGGTACTGAATGACCCATTTAGAGAGGATTGGAGTTGTAGCAAACCTTATAATGACAGGTTTGGAACACACGGAGAAATATGTTACTACTCCAATAATTTTTTCTGCTTTCAGAAAATGCAAGTATTTTAGTTTAGTCTTGTAAGACGTTATAACGTCTGAAATGTACATTTGAAATACATATTAGTTACAGAGAATATTACTTGGCTAATAAAACTGTCAGTAAGATTCTTAATATAAGAATTTCAGCTCGAGTAAGCTTGGCATCATTAACAGGTACTGAATGACCCATTTAGAGAGGATTGGAGTTGTAGCAAACCTTCTAATGACAGGTTTGGAACACACGGAGAAATATGTTACTACTCCAATAATTTTTTCTGCTTTCAGAAAATGCAAGTATTTTAGTTTAGTCTTGTAAGACGTTATAACGTCTGAAATGTACGTTTTGAAATACATATTAGTTACAGAGAATATTACTTGGCTAATAAAACTGTCAGTAAGATTCTTAATATAAGAATTTTAGCTCGAGTAAGCTTGGCATCATTAACAGGTACTGAATGACCCATTTAGAGAGGATTGGAGTTGTAGCAAACCTTATAATGACAGGTTTGGAACACACGGAGAAATATGTTACTACTCCAATAATTTTTTCTGCTTTCAGAAAATGCAAGTATTTTAGTTTAGTCTTGTAAGACGTTATAACGTCTGAAATGTACATTTGAAAAACATATTAGTTACAGAGAATATTACTTGGCTAATAAAACTGTCAGTAAGATTCTTAATATAAGAATTTCAGCTCGAGTAAGCTTGGCATCATTAACAGGTACTGAATGACACATTTAGAAAGGATTGGAGTTGTAGCAAACCTTCTAATGACAGGTTTGGAACACACGGAGAAATATGTTACTACTCCAATAATTTTTTCTGCTTTCAGAAAATGCAAGTATTTTAGTTTAGTCTTGTTAGACGTTATAACGTCTGAAATGTACATTTTGAAATACATATTAGTTACAGAGAATATTACTTGGCTAATAAAACTGTCAGTAAGATTCTTAATATAAGAATTTCAGCTCGAGTAAGCTTGGCATCATTAACAGGTACTGAATGACACATTTAGAAAGGATTGGAGTTGTAGCAAACCTTCTAATGACAGGTTTGGAACACACGGAGAAATATGTTACTACTCCAATAATTTTTTCTGCTTTCAGAAAATGCAAGTATTTTAGTTTAGTCTTGTAAGACGTTATAACGTCTGAAATGTACGTTTTGAAATACATATTAGTTACAGAGAATATTACTTGGCTAATAAAACTGTCAGTAAGATTCTTAATATAAGAATTTCAGCTCGAGTAAGCTTGGCATCATTAACAGGTACTGAATTACACATTTAGAGAGGATTGGAGTTGTAGCAAACCTTCTAATGACATGTTTGGAACACACGGAGAAATATGTTAATACTCCAATAATTTTTTCTGCTTTCAGAAAATGCAAGTATTTTAGTTTAGTCTTGTAAGACGTTATAACGTCTGAAATGTACGTTTTGAAATACATATTAGTTACAGAGAATATTACTTGGCTAATAAAACTGTCAGTAAGATTCTTAAAATAAGAATTTCAGCTCGAGTAAGCTTGGCATCATTAACAGGTACTGAATGACCCATTTAGAGAGGATTGGAGTTGTAGCAAACCTTCTAATGACAGGTTTGGAACACACGGAGAAATATGTTACTACTCCAATAATTTTTTCTGCTTTCAGAAAATGCAAGTATTTTAGTTTAGTCTTGTAAGACGTTATAACGTCTGAAATGTACGTTTTGAAATACATATTAGTTACAGAGAATATTACTTGGCTAATAAAACTGTCAGTTAGATTCTTAATATAAGAATTTTAGCTCGAGTAAGCTTGGCATCATTAACAGGTACTGAATGACCCATTTAGAGAGGATTGGAGTTGTAGCAAACCTTCTAATGACAGGTTTGGAACACACGGAGAAATATGTTACTACTCCATTAATTTTTTCTGCTTTCAGAAAATGCAAGTATTTTAGTTTAGTCTTTTAAGACGTTATATCGTCTGAAATGTACGTTTTGAAATACATATTAGTTACAGAGAATATTACTTGGCTAATAAAACTGTCAGTAAGATTCTTAATATAAGAATTTCAGCTCGAGTAAGCTTGGCATCATTAACAGGTACTGAATGACCCATTTAGAGAGGATTGGAGTTGTAGCAAACCTTCTAATGACAGGTTTGGAACACACGGAGAAATATGTTACTACTCCAATAATTTTTTCTGCTTTCAGAAAATGCAAGTATTTTAGTTTAGTCTTGTAAGACGTTATAACGTCTGAAATGTACATTTTGAAATACATATTAGTTACAGAGAATATTACTTGGCTAATAAAACTGTCAGTAAGATTCTTAATATAAGAATTTCAGCTCGAGTAAGCTTGGCATCATTAACAGGTACTGAATGACACATTTAGAGAGGATTGGAGTTGTAGCAAACCTTCTAATGACAGGTTTGGAACACACGGAGAAATATGTTACTACTCCATTAATTTTTGCTGCTTTCAGAAAATGCAAGTATTTTAGTTTAGTCTTGTAAGACGTTATATCGTCTGAAATGTACATTTTGAAATACATATTAGTTACAGAGAATATTACTTGGCTAATAAAACTGTCAGTAAGATTCTTAATATAAGAATTTCAGCTCGAGTAAGCTTGGCATCATTAACAGGTACTGAATCACCCATTTAGAGAGGATTGGAGTTGTAGCAAACCTTCTAATGACAGGTTTGGAACACACGGAGAAATATGTTACTACTCCAATAATTTTTTCTGCTTTCAGAAAATGCAAGTATTTTAGTTTAGTCTTGTAAGACGTTATAACGTCTGAAATGTACGTTTTGAAATACATATTAGTTACAGAGAATATTACTTGGCTAATAAAACTGTCAGTAAGATTCTTAATATAAGAATTTCAGCTCGAGTAAGCTTGGCATCATTAACAGGTACTGAATGACCCATTTAGAGAGGATTGGAGTTGTAGCAAACCTTCTAATGACAGGTTTGGAACACACGGAGAAATATGTTACTACTCCAATAATTTTTTCTGCTTTCAGAAAATGCAAGTATTTTAGTTTAGTCTTGTAAGACGTTATAACGTCTGAAATGTACCTTTTGAAATACATATTAGTTACAGATAATATTACTTGGCTAATAAAACTGTCAGTAAGATTCTTAATATAAGAATTTCAGCTCGAGTAAGCTTGGCATCATTAACAGGTACTGAATGACACATTTAGAAAGGATTGGAGTTGTAGCAAACCTTCTAATGCCAGGTTTGGAACACACGGAGAAATATGTTACTACTACAATAATTTTTTCTGCTTTCAGAAAATGCAAGTATTTTAGTTTAGTCTTGTAAGAAGTTATAACGTCTGAAATGTACATTTGAAAAACATATTAGTTACAGAGAATATTACTTGGCTAATAAAACTGTCAGTAAGATTCTTAATATAAGAATTTCAGCTCGAGTAAGCTTGGCATCATTAACAGGTACTGAATGACACATTTAGAAAGGATTGGAGTTGTAGCAAACCTTCTAATGACAGGTTTGGAACACACGGAGAAATATGTTACTACTCCAATAATTTTTTCTGCTTTCAGAAAATGCAAGTATTTTAGTTTAGTCTTGTTAGACGTTATAACGTCTGAAATGTACGTTTTGAAATACATATTAGTTACAGAGAATATTACTTGGCTAATAAAACTGTCAGTAAGATTCTTAATATAAGAATTTCAGCTCGAGTAAGCTTGGCATCATTAACAGGTACTGAATGACCCATTTAGAGAGGATTGGAGTTGTAGCAAACCTTCTAATGACAGGTTTGGAACACACGGAGAAATATGTTACTACTCCAATAATTTTTTCTGCTTTCAGAAAATGCAAGTATTTTAGTTTAGTCTTGTAAGACGTTATAACGTCTGAAATGTACGTTTTGAAATACATATTAGTTACAGAGAATATTACTTGGCTAATAAAACTGTCAGTTAGATTCTTAATATAAGAATTTTAGCTCGAGTAAGCTTGGCATCATTAACAGGTACTGAATGACCCATTTAGAGAGGATTGGAGTTGTAGCAAACCTTCTAATGACAGGTTTGGAACACACGGAGAAATATGTTACTACTCCAATAATTTTTTCTGCTTTCAGAAAATGCAAGTATTTTAGTTTAGTCTTGTAAGACGTTATAACGTCTGAAATGTACCTTTTGAAATACATATTAGTTACAGAGAATATTACTTGGCTAATAAAACTGTCAGTAAGATTCTTAATATAAGAATTTCAGCTCGAGTAAGCTTGGCATCATTAACAGGTACTGAATGATCCATTTAGAGAGGATTGGAGTTGTAGCAAACCTTCTAATGACAGGTTTGGAACACACGGAGAAATATGTTACTACTCCAATAATTTTTTCTGCTTTCAGAAAATGCAAGTATTTTAGTTTAGTCTTGTAAGACGTTATAACGTCTGAAATGTACATTTGAAAAACATATTAGTTACAGAGAATATTACTTGGCTAATAAAACTGTCAGTAAGATTCTTAATATAAGAATTTCAGCTCGAGTAAGCTTGGCATCATTAACAGGTACTGAATGACACATTTAGAAAGGATTGGAGTTGTAGCAAACCTTCTAATGACAGGTTTGGAACACACGGAGAAATATGTTACTACTCCAATAATTTTTTCTGCTTTCAGAAAATGCAAGTATTTTAGTTTAGTCTTGTTAGACGTTATAACGTCTGAAATGTACGTTTTGAAATACATATTAGTTACAGAGAATATTACTTGGCTAATAAAACTGTCAGTAAGATTCTTAATATAAGAATTTCAGCTCGAGTAAGCTTGGCATCATTAACAGGTACTGAATGACCCATTTAGAGAGGATTGGAGTTGTAGCAAACCTTCTAATGACAGGTTTGGAACACACGGAGAAATATGTTACTACTCCAATAATTTTTTCTGCTTTCAGAAAATGCAAGTATTTTAGTTTAGTCTTGTAAGACGTTATAACGTCTGAAATGTACGTTTTGAAATACATATTAGTTACAGAGAATATTACTTGGCTAATAAAACTGTCAGTAAGATTCTTAATATAAGAATTTCAGCTCGAGTAAGCTTGGCATCATTAACAGGTACTGAATGATGCATTTAGAGAGGATTGGAGTTGTAGCAAACCTTCTAATGAAAGGTTTGGAATACACGGAGAAATATGTTACTACTCCAATAATTTTTTCTGCTTTCAGAAAATGCAAGTATTTTAGTTTAGTCTTGTAAGACGTTATAACGTCTGAAATGTACATTTGAAAAACATATTAGTTACAGAGAATATTACTTGGCTAATAAAACTGTCAGTAAGATTCTTAATATAAGAATTTCAGCTCGAGTAAGCTTGGCATCATTAACAGGTACTGAATGACACATTTAGAAAGGATTGGAGTTGTAGCAAACCTTCTAATGACAGGTTTGGAACACACGGAGAAATATGTTACTACTCCAATAATTTTTTCTGCTTTCAGAAAATGCAAGTATTTTAGTTTAGTCTTGTTAGACGTTATAACGTCTGAAATGTACATTTTGAAATACATATTAGTTACAGAGAATATTACTTGGCTAATAAAACTGTCAGTAAGATTCTTAATATAAGAATTTCAGCTCGAGTAAGCTTGGCATCATTAACAGGTACTGAATGACACATTTAGAAAGGATTGGAGTTGTAGCAAACCTTCTAATGACAGGTTTGGAACACACGGAGAAATATGTTACTACTCCAATAATTTTTTCTGCTTTCAGAAAATGCAAGTATTTTAGTTTAATCTTGTAAGACGTTATAACGTCTGAAATGTACGTTTTGAAATACATATTAGTTACAGAGAATATTACTTGGCTAATAAAACTGTCAGTAAGATTCTTAAAATAAGAATTTCAGCTCGAGTAAGCTTGGCATCATTAACAGGTACTGAATGACCCATTTAGAGAGGATTGGAGTTGTAGCAAACCTTCTAATGACAGGTTTGGAACACACGGAGAAATATGTTACTACTCCAATAATTTTTTCTGCTTTCAGAAAATGCAAGTATTTTAGTTTAGTCTTGTAAGACGTTATAACGTCTGAAATGTACATTTTGAAATACATATTAGTTACAGAGAATATTACTTGGCTAATAAAACTGTCAGTAAGATTCTTAATATAAGAATTTTAGCTCGAGTAAGCTTGGCATCATTAACAGGTACTGAATGACCCATTTAGAGAGGATTGGAGTTGTAGCAAACCTTATAATGACAGGTTTGGAACACACGGAGAAATATGTTACTACTCCAATAATTTTTTCTGCTTTCAGAAAATGCAAGTATTTTAGTTTAGTCTTGTAAGACGTTATAACGTCTGAAATGTACATTTGAAATACATATTGAATATTACTTGGCTAATAAAACTGTCAGTAAGATTCTTAATATAAGAATTTCAGCTCGAGTAAGCTTGGCATCATTAACAGGTACTGAATGACCCATTTAGAGAGGATTGGAGTTGTAGCAAACCTTCTAATGACAGGTTTGGAACACACGGAGAAATATGTTACTACTCCAATAATTTTTTCTGCTTTCAGAAAATGCAAGTATTTTAGTTTAGTCTTGTAAGACGTTATAACGTCTGAAATGTACGTTTTGAAATACATATTAGTTACAGAGAATATTACTTGGCTAATAAAACTGTCAGTAAGATTCTTAATATAAGAATTTTAGCTCGAGTAAGCTTGGCATCATTAACAGGTACTGAATGACCCATTTAGAGAGGATTGGAGTTGTAGCAAACCTTATAATGACAGGTTTGGAACACACGGAGAAATATGTTACTACTCCAATAATTTTTTCTGCTTTCAGAAAATGCAAGTATTTTAGTTTAGTCTTGTAAGACGTTATAACGTCTGAAATGTACATTTGAAAAACATATTAGTTACAGAGAATATTACTTGGCTAATAAAACTGTCAGTAAGATTCTTAATATAAGAATTTCAGCTCGAGTAAGCTTGGCATCATTAACAGGTACTGAATGACACATTTAGAAAGGATTGGAGTTGTAGCAAACCTTCTAATGACAGGTTTGGAACACACGGAGAAATATGTTACTACTCCAATAATTTTTTCTGCTTTCAGAAAATGCAAGTATTTTAGTTTAGTCTTGTTAGACGTTATAACGTCTGAAATGTACATTTTGAAATACATATTAGTTACAGAGAATATTACTTGGCTAATAAAACTGTCAGTAAGATTCTTAATATAAGAATTTCAGCTCGAGTAAGCTTGGCATCATTAACAGGTACTGAATGACCCATTTAGAGAGGATTGGAGTTGTAGCAAACCTTCTAATGACAGGTTTGGAACACACGGAGAAATATGTTACTACTCCAATAATTTTTTCTGCTTTCAGAAAATGCAAGTATTTTAGTTTAGTCTTGTAAGACGTTATAACGTCTGAAATGTACGTTTTGAAATACATATTAGTTACAGATAATATTACTTGGCTAATAAAACTGTCAGTAAGATTCTTAATATAAGAATTTCAGCTCGAGTAAGCTTGGCATCATTAACAGGTACTGAATGACCCATTTAGAGAGGATTGGAGTTGTAGCAAACCTTCTAATGAAAGGTTTGGAATACACGGAGAAATATGTTACTACTCCAATAATTTTTTCTGCTTTCAGAAAATGCAAGTATTTTAGTTTAGTCTTGTAAGACGTTATAACGTCTGAAATGTACCTTTTGAAATACATATTAGTTACAGAGAATATTAGTTGGCTAATAAAACTGTCAGTAAGATTCTTAATATAAGAATTTCAGCTCGAGTAAGCTTGGCATCATTAACAGTTACTGAATGACACATTTAGAAAGGATTGGAGTTGTAGCAAAACTTCTAATGACAGGTTTGGAACACACGGAGAAATATGTTACTACTCCAATAATTTTTTCTGCTTTCAGAAAATGCAAGTATTTTAGTTTAGTCTTGTAAGACGTTATAACGTCTGAAATGTACATTTGAAAAACATATTAGTTACAGAGAATATTACTTGGCTAATAAAACTGTCAGTAAGATTCTTAATATAAGAATTTCAGCTCGAGTAAGCTTGGCATCATTAACAGGTACTGAATGACACATTTAGAAAGGATTGGAGTTGTAGCAAACCTTCTAATGACAGGTTTGGAACACACGGAGAAATATGTTACTACTCCAATAATTTTTTCTGCTTTCAGAAAATGCAAGTATTTTAGTTTAGTCTTGTTAGACGTTATAACGTCTGAAATGTACATTTTGAAATACATATTAGTTACAGAGAATATTACTTGGCTAATAAAACTGTCAGTAAGATTCTTAATATAAGAATTTCAGCTCGAGTAAGCTTGGCATCATTAACAGGTACTGAATGACACATTTAGAAAGGATTGGAGTTGTAGCAAACCTTCTAATGACAGGTTTGGAACACACGGAGAAATATGTTACTACTCCAATAATTTTTTCTGCTTTCAGAAAATGCAAGTATTTTAGTTTAATCTTGTAAGACGTTATAACGTCTGAAATGTACGTTTTGAAATACATATTAGTTACAGAGAATATTACTTGGCTAATAAAACTGTCAGTAAGATTCTTAAAATAAGAATTTCAGCTCGAGTAAGCTTGGCATCATTAACAGGTACTGAATGACCCATTTAGAGAGGATTGGAGTTGTAGCAAACCTTCTAATGACAGGTTTGGAACACACGGAGAAATATGTTACTACTCCAATAATTTTTTCTGCTTTCAGAAAATGCAAGTATTTTAGTTTAGTCTTGTAAGACGTTATAACGTCTGAAATGTACATTTTGAAATACATATTAGTTACAGAGAATATTACTTGGCTAATAAAACTGTCAGTAAGATTCTTAATATAAGAATTTTAGCTCGAGTAAGCTTGGCATCATTAACAGGTACTGAATGACCCATTTAGAGAGGATTGGAGTTGTAGCAAACCTTATAATGACAGGTTTGGAACACACGGAGAAATATGTTACTACTCCAATAATTTTTTCTGCTTTCAGAAAATGCAAGTATTTTAGTTTAGTCTTGTAAGACGTTATAACGTCTGAAATGTACATTTGAAATACATATTAGTTACAGAGAATATTACTTGGCTAATAAAACTGTCAGTAAGATTCTTAATATAAGAATTTCAGCTCGAGTAAGCTTGGCATCATTAACAGGTACTGAATGACCCATTTAGAGAGGATTGGAGTTGTAGCAAACCTTCTAATGACAGGTTTGGAACACACGGAGAAATATGTTACTACTCCAATAATTTTTTCTGCTTTCAGAAAATGCAAGTATTTTAGTTTAGTCTTGTAAGACGTTATAACGTCTGAAATGTACGTTTTGAAATACATATTAGTTACAGAGAATATTACTTGGCTAATAAAACTGTCAGTAAGATTCTTAATATAAGAATTTTAGCTCGAGTAAGCTTGGCATCATTAACAGGTACTGAATGACCCATTTAGAGAGGATTGGAGTTGTAGCAAACCTTATAATGACAGGTTTGGAACACACGGAGAAATATGTTACTACTCCAATAATTTTTTCTGCTTTCAGAAAATGCAAGTATTTTAGTTTAGTCTTGTAAGACGTTATAACGTCTGAAATGTACATTTGAAAAACATATTAGTTACAGAGAATATTACTTGGCTAATAAAACTGTCAGTAAGATTCTTAATATAAGAATTTCAGCTCGAGTAAGCTTGGCATCATTAACAGGTACTGAATGACACATTTAGAAAGGATTGGAGTTGTAGCAAACCTTCTAATGACAGGTTTGGAACACACGGAGAAATATGTTACTACTCCAATAATTTTTTCTGCTTTCAGAAAATGCAAGTATTTTAGTTTAGTCTTGTTAGACGTTATAACGTCTGAAATGTACATTTTGAAATACATATTAGTTACAGAGAATATTACTTGGCTAATAAAACTGTCAGTAAGATTCTTAATATAAGAATTTCAGCTCGAGTAAGCTTGGCATCATTAACAGGTACTGAATGACACATTTAGAAAGGAT
>CALNHX010013444.1:0-16818 GCA_940337035.1 Agriotes lineatus
GTGCACCTTTTTGCGACTCTTGTTAAAATTATTTACACCAACACCAATTAGCACAAGGTTACTCTTACTCTACTGCAAAATATTTTAATGGATTTAAAATTTATCTTGGGGTTTGAAAGTATCTAACCAGGTTCGTATAATCGCAGCTGTACCAGTTGTCTAATTGCTACCGTTTTTCTTGTAGATAAGGAAATACGAGAGGAGATTTTTATATTATCTACCTAGCCATGAAACAAAAGAGCTATGATATTTGTTGTCGAGTAGCTGTGACATTTAGAAGCCTATATGCAAAGCTGTGTTTAAAACGTCTGATTTATAGAGATTTGCGAGTGTTCTCTAATAGTTTCTTACGAAAGAGGGCAATGGGCCTAAAATTATCCACGAAAGAATGACTGCCGTGCATGGAAAAAATGGACCAGCCTATTTTCAAGTGAAATTTTGTTCTAAGCAATTTCGATGGGGTAGAGAATCGATCTAGGATGATCCAAACTCTGGACGACCAGTGATTGCAAGAACCGAATAAATTGTGCAAAAAGTTGCAGATTTGGTATTGAAAGATAGCCGTATAAAGATTTCCGTTATTTCTAACGAATTCAGTATATCTGAAACAAGTTTCTCAATATTTTACATGATGATTTGGGCATGAGGTGTCTGCGCGGTGGATTCCGAGATTGCTTACACCTGAGCAAGAACTTTTCAGAAAAGAAATTTCTCAAGAAAATTTGGCTGCTTTGGAAGACGACGGAAATTTTCTTTCACGAATTGTCACTGGGGATGCGACTTGGGTGTTTCACTGGAACCCTCCACCAAACAAGAATCTATGCAGTGGGTTCACAAGGGCTCCCCACCACCGAAGAAAGCCAAATCCCAATTGTCTGTAAAAAAATTGATGGCAACCGTTTTCTGGGAAGTCGCTGGAGAGGTCTATGGGAAGACAATGCAAAAAAAGTATATTGAAAAAAAACGGCCGCAAAGAATTTGTTGCTGCACAATTGCCAGGTGCGTAAAGCGTTTAAAGTTCAGCGGATTATTAATGATTCTGGCTTCATTGAATTAAGGCATCCACCTTATAGCCCTGGCCTGGCCCCGTCTGACTTTTTTATTCAAACATTTGAAAAAACATCTCATTCCGATGATGAACTCAAAGATGCTGTGGAAGAATATTTTGCAGGCTTGCCAAAAGATGTTTTTTTCTGATGGGATTTAGTCCAAGCAATGCGGCGAAAATAAATGGGTCTACCACGCAAAAGGTCGTAACCAAATGAAATTTGGTAGGATCGTAAAATGTACTGTCCTGATTATAACCCTGAGTCTGCGACCTTGGGCGAAGACCGCTCGGGCCGCCATCTTGAAGAGATGGCGGTCGAAATCAGTTTTTTTGCAAATATCTTCGTTCCTATTGGTCCTACAAAAAAAAAGTTAGGTAATAAATTGAAGAGCATAAAATTTTACATAGAATATCTTCATAGATTTTTCCGTTAGACCAATAATTTTCAAGATACAGCGCTCGAAACGCAAGAAAATAATGGTAATGTAGCGGTGGAGCGTTTTTTTTGCATCTGTCTCCTTAAATGTGAGCTAAGTGACACGTGCAAAGTCATTTCCACATAAATATCTATTATTATCAAATGCATTTGCACAGTTTTCTGCATTATATTTTATACGGACACGTCTGCTTCCTTAATGGGTATGATATTTATCATTTTATTTTGTAACTCGGTTCCACACCACCCAGGAGGTAGAGCCCAACGGTGCGTTTTTTAACGTGTTATCCCCAGTAGGCCTAATCCACAAAATTATTACATTTAAGTACGTTTTGGATGTTTTGGTTGTGGAAGAACTTTTGCATTGTCTTCTGCATCTTCATCATTATAGTCACTTTCCATAACATTGTTATCCAATATTTCTAAGAGATTCGTCTCATCATTGATTTCCTCTGCTTCTATATTCACCTCGTCTTCTCCAAGCACTTTGGGATTATTTTCGCAGGAGATTTTTTTTTTGTAGCCCTTATTCGGTCCAACTTTGGACATAGGCCTCCTCATTTGCCTCCAATTATCTCTGTTCTGTGCCTCCGTCATCCATGATAAACCCGCTGTAAGTTTTATGTCGTCTCTCCAGGGCTTTGGTGGTCGTCCTCTGGATCTTTTTCCCTGATATGGTCTCCATTGCAGTATTATTTTTGTCCACCTTTCATCCTGACATCTGACCACATGGCCCGCAAAGTTCCACTTGAGTTCAGCTATTGTTTCACTCAGATCTTTTATTTTGGTTATGCCTCTTATATATTCGTTCCTCTTTCTTTGTATTAGAGAAATTCCAATCATCCGCTCTCTGCGTTGTTTAGAGAATTTCAATTGATTTTTTGGTAATTGTCCAGGTTTGAGCTCTATACGCCAGGACCGGCATGACACATTGTTCAAATAGACGAATTCGGAGATACATTGAGATGCTCTTGTTCGTTAGGGTTCTGTTTAGTTTGATAAAAGCTGCCCATACTAGCCTTTATCGACGGTTTATTTCCGATGTCTGATTTTCTCTTCCTAGTGATATTGTGTACCCTAGGTAGACATAGTTTGATACATTTTCTATATGTTGATTTCTGATGGTGATATTAGGGTCTTCATTACACATGACTTTCGTTTTCATAATACTCATATGGAGTCCAGTTTTGGTTGCTTCCTCTTCTAATTCTGTTAGCATTTGTTTCAACTCTTCTCTATTTTCTGCTATAAGGATAACATCATCTGCGTATCGTAGATGATTTAGTCGTTTGCCATTGATTAGTATTCCTTTATCTTGCCAGTCGAATTGTTTGAATATGTCTTCAAGGGCCAGAGTAAACAGCTTTGGTGACAGAGTATTACCTTGTCTTATGCCTCGATCGATTTCGATAGGTTTTGTGTTACTGTTGAGTTGCATAGTAGAATTGGCGTTTTTGTATTTATGTTCAATGATTTGAATATACCGGCTACCTATTCTTGCATTCGCCAGTGATTTCATTATTGCCCAGTGTTCCAAAGTATCGAACGCCTTCTGGAAGTCGACAAATGCTATGTAGATGTTGAAATTATATTCTATTGCTTTTTCTGTTAGGACTCTTATTGTCAAAAGGTTGCCACATGTGCTGTATTGTTTTCTAAATCCGGCTTGTTCTACTGGCTGATATTGGTCCAGTTTTGTTGTAATTCTGTTTGTGAGTATTTTAGTAAATAACTTGTATAGCTGTGATAAAAGAGAGATCGGTCGGTAGTTTTCCAAGTTTGTTTTGTCACCATTTTTGTGCAGTAATATCACGATAGCGTTATTCCAGTTTTTGGGAATTTTACCTTTTGTTAGACATTC
Source organism: Agriotes lineatus (assembly GCA_940337035.1). Lineage (NCBI taxonomy): Eukaryota > Metazoa > Arthropoda > Insecta > Coleoptera > Elateridae > Agriotes > Agriotes lineatus. Next base: position 3,346 of record CALNHX010013444.1, read on the forward strand.
GTGTAGTAATTCACATATTTTCTTTAGTAGTAAATTTCCGCCGTTATTTAACAGGAGATACATTGCAATAATAGTAAGTGTCAGAACATTTTAGGCCCGTTTTGCGGCAACCACATCTTCTTCCACAGCCCGTTTTACACTTGCACGAAATACTTTTAAGCAAGGAATCCGGAGCAGGTTGAATGTGTTTCGCACAGCATCGAGTCCTGTCTGGGTTTTCCACCAACCATACTCCACTGCATTTTTTTAACCCCACGCCATAACTGGACTTGGTGGTAAGTTCGTAGGCAATGTTGCCGCATAGCGTCTTTTGTTGGTGGTAGTGAGGCCAAGTTGAATTTGTTTTTCACCACCGATCGTCCGAAATTCCTGTATCGCAGGGAATCCAAGGTATTGTTTCGTAACATCCACCATACAGCATTACCAAAATGCTTCCTCCGCAGTGGCTAGTGCATCGAATTCTGCATGTGGATCTTGGAAGATTTCAATAATTTCAAGCAATCTGTTGTTTTTTGCAAGAATATTCAAAAAAATAATCTTTCCCTGATTAAACAAAGCACAACCGCTGAATGCATGCAGGAACAAAATATTCTTGCCTACAGGATTTACAAACTGTAGACTGTGCAATGAATATATATTTTCCTCCACTTTACCCCGAGCAGGTTTTCTTAAAAAGATATTGTCTGGCTCGTTTGGCAGTCCAGTCATCTGAACTAATAAATCTACATCTTCTCCCACAATGTGCACTGCTGAATAGGACGAAAACATATCAATAGCTGTTTGAATTATGAGAGAGTCCGCATCTTCTGGTGCATGCATCACTGTAATATTATGGTCTTCTAATTTTCTCGCGAGCATGGATATTAAAAGGCGTTTAGTCGAGTCTCGAGATAAAAACTTTTCTTGGGGCGTGGTAGGAACCATCGCTTCGTCGAAAATAACATCAGCTACAGAATGTTGCTTGACACGTCGAGATCGTTCAGCACTTTCTGTGCTTTTGCTAGCCGCATCATCTGGGTACCCATCAAATATAACAGTTGAATTGGAACGATAATGACTGTGTACATAGTCCACGTAGTTTGTGCAAATTGTTGCGAAAGACTCGCTGCGGTGACATATGTCCCGGTGCAACAAAAAACCACCATCGATAACATGGTTCACTACTCGGTGTTATTGGCAAAAACGCTTTGTATAGTGATGATTTGGTCCCCTTGCGCATACCATGCTCATCAAATAATGAAAGCGGATATGGAGATGATTCGTATTGGAAGTAATCGCGCAATTCTTCGTCGTTTTTTTGGTTATGCAAATCCGATGAAATAACAAAAGTGGGTTGATGGAAGTCGATACACCCATTATTTTGACACTGCTTGTCATGCTATGCAGAGGTAGAACTCTTTCCTTCCGTTTGAATTTAACTGCATCAATCTTTTGGCCTATCATTTGCGCAATGCCAATCTTTCCGCGCCCTAGTACCACATGACAATTGATAGTGTCATCCGCGACCATCCCAGTGCATATAGACATTAAGCAGTCAACTTCTGGAAATGGTTATACTGAGATAATCACTTTTCAAATTTGGGTAGATCCGTTTTATCACGATTTTTACGAGATTGTCGCATGCCGACGCGTTGTTCAGTTGTTGTCATTGATAATGCCGCAAATTGTTCAATTGCATTGCAAACATTATGCAGATACACCAAGCCGAGTGTCCAGGGTTCATATATTATAGGGATACCACGTTAAAGAAACGCACCGTTGGGCTCTACCTTCGGGGTGGTGTGGAAACGAGTTACTAAATTAAATGATAAATATCATACCCATTAAAGAAGCAGACGTGTTCCTACAAAATATAATGCAGAAAACTGTAAATACATTTGATAATAATAGATATTTATGTTGAAATTACTTTGCACATATCACTTAGCCCACATTTAAGGAGACAGGAGCCAAAAAAAAAACGCTCCTCCGCTACATTATCATTACTTGCTTCCGTTTGGCGCGCTGTATATGAAAAACTATTGGTCTGACGGAAAAAATTCATAGAACATATTTTATGTACAATTTTATGCTCTTCAATTCATGTCCTTACTTTTTTCCCCTAGGACCAATAAGAATAGAGATATTTACAAAAAACTGATTCTGGCCGCCATCTTTCCAAGATGGCAGCCCGAGCGGTCTTCCCTCAAGGTCGCAAACTCAGGGTTATAATCAGGACAGTAAATTTTACGATCCCTCCACATTTAATTTGGTTACGACCTTTTGCGTGGTAAAATCACCCATTGCCTGAACTAATTGAGCAGTTGGAAAAACAGTGAAATAAGTGCATAAGTGTAGGAAGGAGTTATATAAAAAAATAAAGTTTTCTTAAGATTCTATATGTTTTTATTTATATAGATAGATCACATAAAAATCTCCCCTCTTACAACCGTATCACCTCATAGATATATCGCAACTCCATAGGTTATCCCGTTGCTCACAGATTGCCTCAGTTTATTGCAATTATTGGAATAAAATAAACACAGGTAGGCGTCAAAACCATTTAATTACCTTCACAGCGCAGCTGACAATTGTTCAAGCTTAATTATTTGTCTTGTTGATACATACATCAGCATGTTACCTTACACTGGCAAAATATGGAAAACAGAGCGAAGTCAGCCTTGCGAACGCTTATATACCAATGGAAATTTGTTTTGAAACAAATGCTATCGCGTTATTTTAATCGACTACCATTAAAATTGATTTTAAATTATATAGCGAAAAACTTTCCTAAATAAATATTGAAATTATTTTCTACGCCTAAATTTTCATCTAATAGCATTATGTTTATAATCTTATACAACGTTTTAATTGTATTATACGTTTTAGGATGTTTACGAGGTTCATCTGGAGCAAATCACATGGAAACATTCCCAAACCCAAAACCAACCTAAGGAATATGATATATGGCTGGAAAAGTAGGTACAACCATCGACAATTTTAGTCCAAGCGGCCTTAATTTAACTGCAGCACAAACAAACGTAACGTTTTTGTTGAAGGTCGTAAGATTTTAAAATAAAAATGACATATTTACAGGTCTTTCTAAGATCTAATAAGGTAAAACTCTGAAATAGAGCTATAGAAAAGCTTATCCAAGATCGGAACATTTGAAAATTTCAAGTTTTATTTATTTGTCAGACTTAAGAATTGCCTTGTACTAATTATAGTATATACCATTATTATTAATTTTAAGAACCCTCTACATGTCAAAATAGTGCTTATTTTGTTGACTCCGCATAGCAATTTTATCATGTCACAAATTCTTCTTTAAACTTACATTTGTATCGCTTAAATTACTGTGTAGGTATCAACAGCACTATTTATCAACTGTGCGATATGCAAAATAAAAACTATAAAGAAATAGAACATTCCGTATTAGCATTAAGTAATAAAAGTTAGAAAACGCTAAATTGTACATTTAGCTAACTTAATTAGATGAGAAAATCTGCATAAACTTCCACTGGTATGCATTTCCCTTCGGTTTTGTTGTATATCTTATCAATCCGTACTATACGCAATCAATACTTCACTTATAGCTCTCTTTTTTAGGCTTTTTTGGGATCTTAGACCATCCGCCACATGAATTACTTTATGTCAAACTTTTAATACGACCAAAATTTCAATAATTTAAATCTTAATTGACGCTTTACTAAACAATTTCACCAGTACTTTATAAATTTTTATATTGTTGGAACAAAGAATGCTGACCACACTTACGAGAAACGAAATACCCATTAATACTAACTGCTCCATAAACTTTGTGCGTTTTGTATGATGTTTGGTGCACGCAAAAATAATGTGGTTTAAATCTGCCACTTCATATCCACATTCACATTTTGGGGAAGCTAACAAGTTAATTTTATGCAAGTGAGGTGGAAAACAACAGTATCGAAATTTCAGTATTACAACTGTCGAGTAAAAAAATCTGGATATCGTCTTTTGTTTATACTAGCGGGCGTAATCCACTCTCGGATATAGCAATGCGTATTGAGTCATTCTTTCACTGTAAGACAATCGCCATCGAGTGTTCCAGTTGCGTCTGAGAATATCTGATTTGGCCAAACCGATTAAGTCCTGCCCAGACATGTTATTGTCGTCAATATTATTTTTATGTACTGCTGTCTTAGCTAGCTTATCTATCTTTTCGTTAGGTTGAATATTCGAGTGTCCTTTTATCCAGAAAAACTTACTTCGACCGCTCTACTTCAAGCATACAATATTTGGATACTACCTCAGACACCAAAGGATGACATTATAGCTTTCTTATTCATGAAAATAATCCAGCAATACGTCACTTGTATCCAATGACATGACCTATTTCAAAAATCTAACGATGTAAATCAACATTTGAATTTGAATTAACTTAACTTTAGAATGCTTCTTAGTCTTCTTCTGTAGACTCTTTAAATCTATTTTTGGACACGGGTCTTCTCCAACGCTTACGGTTTTGCTATTTGTATCAATGGTAGCCCAGCGTTTTTCTTAAATTATCATACCATCGCATAGGTGGCCTTTCTTTTCGTCTTTTATGCAACCGAGCTCTGTAGGTTAGTGGTTAGCACGCCTACTTAGCATTCCAGAGGTCGTGGGTTCGATTCCCGTCGCCGTCTGCTCTGATTCAAGCTTTTAGGTGGTTTTCCTGAGTCAATCGAATACCTTCTCTGAGGTGAATGCCGGGGCAGTACTTCTCCATCTTTTCTGGCCTTTCTTCCATGTTCCACCCCTTCCTTCTCTCACCCATCCATTAATTCCGGTTTTTGGCTGAACAGGGGCGCAAGCAGCCAGCCCCCAGTTGGGGGAATTGGAATTACCTTGAATCGTTACCTTCTTCTCTTATATGTTCGTAATGTCTTCATTCTATGATTTTATGAGTTCGTCTGCTTGTGTTGAGTCTGGCCATATGTACAGCATAACTCCATTTTTATTGCGCTATTTTGATGTCGACAACTGTTTCTTTAGCGATTCATCTTATTCTTTCGTTCTTTATTTTGTCTTTTCTCGTAATGTTTAATATAGCTTTCTCCATTCTCCTTCTTCGAACTATTCCGATAACTTCTATATTGTTTTTATTGTTTTCTAGTTTGCCGTTCCATATGTTACTGTTGGTAAGAAACACTGATCAAACATTTTAATTTTAATGCGTTCAGATATTATTTTGTTTCTCAGAATAAGTATTAACCACTTAAATGCTAACTGGCCCCTTCTTGTTTTTCTTCAAATGTATTGTTTTTCGCTGCCCCTTCTTAATTGAATTCTCCGTCCAAAGTAAATGTATTTAAGCATAAATAATATCTAAAATATGTCAAAAGTTAGATTACTGACTTTTTGACAGATGAAAAATGTTTAAATAATTAAAAAAATACAAACAAAATGCTTTAAGAAACGTTGATTCAATGTTCAACTGTTAAATAATTAACATTAATTTGTTGTTGAACGAAAAGCTGAAAATATAGATGATTAATAAGATGTCCTGTTAAATAATTAACAGTATTTAGCAGTAAAAACAACTGATTTGCGTAAATTTTAGTCAGAGTGCAATAATTTGCAACGATTTGTAAAGAATTAAATCGCATGTGAATAAACTTTTGAACAAGATTGTACCAGAGATTTATCCCGCCTAAATTAGTGATTAAATCTTCCGTAATATGGCCGGGTCTCAGTTCTCCAACTATACAGTTCCCTGAAGTCACCAGGCGCAGCCTGAAGTGGCCCGAAGTCTTCAATAGCCTAATGCAAGGCCTATTAAACTCGTTGGTAATCGTGAAAAAACATAATATGTCTCTAAAACCAGGCAAAGGTTTAAGTTCGCAAACTCGCAAAGTAGTGTATAATGTTTACAACTATTTGTTGGCGAAAAAAGTGATCATGAACTGATTAAGGATATCAAAGTGAAAACCTGTTAGGCGAGCCCGGGCGAGTGTACGCCTATGGCACCCAAGCTCAAATATGTCTTCTGCGCATCGACCGTTTATTATAATGTATTATTCGAAATAAACGTACGTTTCTATAACTATTGATTTTTTTTTTGCTGCCCACCTAAAGTTAAACCTTTTTTGTTTGGCCCAAGTTAGCCTTTTAGTTTGACACCCTTAATGTACAGCAAAGACAACAAATTGAAATGTTAACATAGCATCAGCTTGTGCTAGAGAACTGTAGAGGTGTATTTTCGATAAAATATCGAGGAAGGCCCATTTCTTACATTAGAACTATCCCAAATTCCATCTATAATTAGCACTAAAACAATGTGTTGACATGTTTTTTATAAAATTATACATAACTCGTATGTATACAAAAACGAAAAATTCCCTGTATGTTGATTTATATAGTCGTTACCTGTAGCTTTATGGCATTTCATGTATTTTAAGGCTTCTTAACTTCTTTTGTGGTTATGTCTAGTTGTTCTTCCGATCCCACATTTTGCATTCTTCCCGATTCTTCATTTTGGGGTTATACAATTCTGTGCAAAATTGTTCTACCACCTTTAGTATTTTGTCCATGTCGTGTATAACAACTTTATATTTATTGCGAAGCGTATATGTTTGTTTCTTTCCTAGCTTTTCTTTAAGAGTCTTCATCCCCTTATTCTTCTCTATTACTTTAGAAATATTCGTTTATGTTTTATTTTCTCACTTAAGCATTTTATTATTTTTTTATTAAGTTCCTTAAATTCTGATATTCTTATTTTGTTTTATTTTTATGGTATTCTTGTTTTTTTTTTTCATTAATATCCTTATATTTTTGCTAACACTATTTTTATATTTTCCTGAAGGTATTTTAGATTTAGTTGTTCTACTGTAGTACAAATGGCTGTTGTTATATCCTTGTTTGCATTCTCTATTTTCTGGTAATCATATTGCTTCTTTGTTGATAATTTCTTTATGGCTTTTATAGTTCTCTCATTTATAGTTTTTTCCGCTGTTAGTTTTTTTTATAGATTTTCTAATTGTTTTTCTTCTTTCTAATTTTTTATTAATGACGAGTATGCTCTCACTAGCTCATGATCACAACCGGTGTTAATAGAGTTTAACACTGTGGCGTCTTATATTAACAACTATTTATATAGTCCCTTTAGCTTTTTATATCTATTCAAGGCCATTTACGATTTGCTCTTTTGTTTACGAGCGAATTCCGCATAGCATATATTCCCTCCTCGTGTAGTTTAAAAAGATGTCTCCTTGCTCGTTTCTTTCAACTAATTTCAATGATTTTAGGTAGTCTTCGTCAGGTTCTTGTTTCTTCTATCTAGTTTAACATACAGTTCCCCATACCGATGTTCCAGTCGGGAATGTGAGATTCCATAGTTATTTTTAGGTGTTTCTATATCTTTCTTCCGACTGTGTGGAGTTAGAAGCATCTACTTGAATAATTTTGATTTTGGTGTTATTATTTATTTTAATATTTAATTATATACGCTACTCTATCTGAGCTTGCTTTAAAAGTTTTAATATATGATATCCACCTTTCATTTATAATATATCCAGTACCTTCGGTTGTTTAATCTTTTCCTTTTCCTCAGTTCTGAGTATCCTGACATTATAAGTTGCTATTTGTAATTCGATCATATGTGCTGGACTTTGGTTACTTTACAAATCGAAGTCTTGCCCTTCCCCCAGAATCATTGGGACAGCCTGATGTATCAGGGTGAAGCTGCGAGGTTTTCGCTCTACTCACCTGAGGTCGTTGTGTTATAGACATTTCATTAGGAAGTAGTTGCCATTGAAAAGCTATGCTTGCCAGGTGTCTTGTCGAGTTGAATTAAGACATGGGGAGACTCAAATACTAGTATTTCTGCGATCGCACAACTTCAGTTTTTCTACCCCATAAGTTCAGCATTAAACTAAAATCTGTGCCCCCAGATATCTCCCCCTTGGAATTTTTGGTTACATACTGACTATGGGGTATCACTTATCACTCATCTGTGAAAATTATCAAAATCGTAGTAGCCATTTTTGAGAAAAAAGTCTTTCTCGTTTTTTCGAATTTTTTTGGTGTATTTGGGCTTCACACCGAACGATGCATTGCAGTGAAACCAAAGTTTGGTAGCATCGTGCTAAAGCTTCATAGAAGATCTCCATAAATTTTCATGTAAAGACATCTGTATGAAATGTGTATCCCACCACCTTCGGCCTGATATTACCCTCCCTAGAATTGTTGGATAGATAGTGAATACTACGTATCACTTATCAGTAAGAGGAAAGTATTGTCTGTGAAAATGATCAAAATCGTGAGATCCATTTGAAATAAAAAAATTTGTCGTTTTTTTCCACATTTTTTGGGGTATTTGAACCTATTGACAACGAACGCTGCAATTCAGTAAAACCAAAGTCTGTTGCCATAGTTCCAAAGATTTATACAACATTTCTGTAAATTTGCATGAAAATTCATCCGTAACTTTCGCCGCTACATACGTGCATAGGTACAGTCGTGTGCAAATAAATCTGGACAATGGTTTTTTCATATATAGGTTTAGTTGGAAATTGAAGAATATCTCCATGGATTTTCGGCTACCAGAAAGAGCTACATTTTCATTTACTTGTCAAAGTTTAATGTAACTCTTTCTGATAACAGGAAATCCATGGAAATATGCTTCAAATCTTAACTCAATTTACATATGAAAAAACCATTGTCCCAGATTTATTTGCACACGACTGTACATTCTAGCAAATGATTTTTTCTCAGCAGTTTCGAAAGCCCTCGCTTCGCTCGGTCAGTAAGGGAGGGTTGGGCACTTGGTTAGGACATGATTAACCATGCACATGAGGTGAGGGGAAACCAGGATCCCACGTGTGTAGGATTGCTAAATCTTTGAAGTAGGGCTCTCCTTCATCGAAATCGTAAAGAAGTACCTACACGTTACCATAGAATAAATGTTTCAATCAATTATTCAATAATCAAAATTTCTTTAGCTAATTTTAAAATAATTAATTATTAATAAATCAGTTACTATTTTTAACGTCTTGTGCACATTGTGCAAAGAACTCAAACGTATTAGCACCTTGTGGGTCAAAGAACGTATACGAAATTGAACAGGGTCAGGCAAAAACAATATTAACTGTTATGTTCAGGGAAAACAGCACAACAATGATAATCTACCCATACAAAAGAATACCAGAAGAAATAATAAAATCGATTCCTGGTGGCTGGGAAGTTGGACAAATCGACAATGGCTGGATGAAAGCAGAATTATTCTATGAATATTTCGCAAACGTGTTTCAGCCTAGTGTTGTAAAAGCTGATATAAAATTTCCAATATTATTATTCGTTGATGGACATTCCACTCACCTTACTTATAACGTTAGTGAGTTATACCGGGTGTCAACGAATTTATTAGACAAGTCATAACTTAGGTGTATCAAAATGAGATTTGGTATAGGTAAATGGTATAGGGAGAGGAGAGTTTTCGCATATTTTTCACTTTCCGGTCACTTTCGGTTTCACCGGAAACGGCTCCCGTTTCGAATTTTTAAATAGAACGCCCTGTATATTTTTGCATATTTGGATTTCTGAGACAATTTTGGATCAGCATGTGACATTTTAAAAACTTATCCATGGCACACTTGACAAAAGTAAATAAATTATTATCCAGTATTTTGCTTAGAAATATTTAACTTATGAGCTTATTTTTAATCCAATCGCAAATAAATTAGTATCGTTAGATTCGCCAAAAAATCCTCTTTTCGGAAAGTGCTTGTCAAAAAAGGGTCGCCATTTGAACAAAAATAGTTAGACAAGAAAACGTGCTTTTGCCAACTTGTCTTATTCCTATCTATTATACTAATCACTCAAACTTTGCGATTGTAATTTTCTGACATCACCTGAGGTCTTTAGATTAGTTCGCGTCTGATCATGGCCACCTAGATGCCATATTAAAAGTGGTTCTAAAAAAATCAAGTAGGCTTAAAAACTTTTTAAAATGTCACATTCTGATCCAAAATTGTCTCTGAATTCCAAATATGCAAAAATATACAGGGTGTTTCATTTAAAAATTCGAAATCGGAGCCATTTCCGTTGAAACCGGAAGTGATCGAAAAGTGAAAAATACGCGAAAATTTTCCTCTCCCTATACCATTTACCTATACCAAATCTCATTTTAATACACCTAATACTCTAAAAGATATGACTTGTCTAATAAATTCGTTGACACCCGGTATATAAAACGTGGCTACTTTTAAACCGTTGAAATCCAGCTGGAAAACTGCGATGCTTGATTGGCGAAGACAGCATTTGTCAGAATCTTTGACTATAGATAAATTTCCAGTTGTGCTTGAAAAGATTGTACATCAAATAAAACCGGAAACACTTGCAATTGGATTTTGTACGTGTGGATTATATTCCTGAAATCCAAATTCAATTAATTACAGTAAATGTTTGGGAAAATCTTCAAGCGGCAATTTTGATAAACCATCAGAAAAAAATAATATCGAAGAACCAAATGATGACGATATTGTTACCTATAAAGACTTTAAAGACATAGCTGGAATACATGGAGTAGAAGACCTTCAGCCAAAGGGTTTTACCCCAGAAGACGCGAAAGAGCTTATCAATAAGCTAATAAGAGGTTTGAAAACTACCTAAGGAAATTAACATTAAACAAGAGCAAATCACCAGCGTATCACAAAGAAACACGCTGCTTAATAATAGTTTATCTGAACTATCCGAAGAAATAATAACACCAAATGAATTGCGAAGTGATTACGTAAAATTAGCTAGACCAGTTAGGTTTGTTACTGCTTATTCGAGGTTCTAACCAAGCTGTTACAAGTTCTGTACTTAGATCACATATAAACTGTTATCTAGATGTTAGACGTCGGTTTTTATCCTTTTTGGGATTTTTCTTGTGAGTAATTGGAAAATGCACATCGTCTACTATCTAGTTTTCTTGTTTTAAATCCATTTTCAAACACATATCAAAAGTATGCGCACCGCCCTTACTAGGTACTGTTGAAGATTGTAAGATAGACGAGAAATTGAGTGTTTCCTGTTTTGCTGAAGGCATTGTGTGGCAAACAGTGTTCTAGTACTTATAACATATTATTAGGAAAAGCATCCTTACAATACTACTGAGTTACTAGTCAAACCTCATTTAAATCAACTTTCAAGCATTCTATATATTAGACTCAGACGCCGAACTCGCTCAATTGTTGAAATCGAGTCCTAATTCCTGGAAATGCTTAAAACCAAAATCTCTCAATCACTGAATTAATTTACTCAATTACAGCATTATGTTACATGATGACACGATACTTGCGACCAAAAGAAGTTCGCGCGCCACCAAAAAAAAAAACTAAGGAGGCGCTTGACTGAAATGAAAAATCTAAACTCCCCTCTCAAGAGATGGATGTTTTGATTACTTAAAAAGTGTTATATGACAAAAACTGCATAGCTAAATTACAGTCGGAACAGAGAAGTTGGGACGGTACGCCAAGGGGGTAGCTCATTGAATACAAGTTATTATTTCCCTAGAGCGCCACAAGTTCTTAAATCAATATCTTCAAAACTTAAAGCAGGAGGCGGTAACCGTCATAATACTTCTTGGAGATGATGTGTAAACCAACCCTTTGCCAACAGCAACCTATCTTGGTTAATTGTCGACACGTAACTGCCAACTGCTGTATATTAAATAATCAGTACAAAATAAAACAAATATGACAACAAATTTCAACGAGCTATTTGATAAATTCAACAATTAAAATGGCATGGCCGCAATAATGCCAACTTCTACTCCTAGATGACGTTATCATGTATGCAAACTTAGAGTCCCTGTATATAGGTTACTTACAGGATCTCTATGCAAACTTAAGGTCACTGTATCAATAAGGTACCGCCATTAGTGATTTTTTATATCTATCCTTGTCGCACAATTTTCTCCAACTGGGGATAAAAACACATAACCTAACAGATTCCTCACTTTACAAGTGCCATTACATCAAAAAGAAAATCCCCAAAAACTAGTGTCCTCCCTATTGCACTTGTGAAATTTGTATTTGTTATCCTTATCTCACAATTTTCTCACATTCTCAAGCGAGGAATGGGATGGCGTTACCTTATTGATATAGTGACCTTATGCAAACTACAGTGCCTTTATATAGACAGTGGCGACAATACAACTAAGCCACACCCCCGCCGCCATATTTATGCAAATTTCTAACGGGTGTTTATTTAAATTCGTGATCAGAGTCGACTGTGATACGTGTTTTACGTTTGGCAATACTGAAAACATTTGAGATTTTCAGGTTAAGATTTGCGTCAGTTTGTGTCAAAACTGACGCAAAACCGAACCTGCTAACCTCGAATTTGACATAGACTGACAATACACTTCAGTACTGCCAAAAGTATAACACGAATCACAGGTGATTTAGCATAAACATGGCGGCTAAAACCACGTGATCTAGGGAGCCAATCAAAAATAGGACACCCCATTGTCGCCACTGTCTATATAAAGGCACTGTATGCAAACTACAGTGGCTATATAAGGACAGTGTGGTCAATTTTGGTCCTGTTTCTGATTGGTTGTTTTAAAATCCGCCATGAAGAGTCGTTTTACGAAATCACACATAGTCACACAAAATTGCTTCTAAGTCCTTTATTATTGAAAGTAGCCCCAATATGAAGTGAAATGAAATAATCCTCATAAAATTCTACAGTGTTCTGTGTAATCGAATGCCGAATTTTCGTTTGCATAAGTAAATGTCAACGAGTTAAAGTAAAATGCTTTTTGCCAAAATTGCGCATTAGTCCAAATCAAAAGCTATAATAAACTATATAAATGTCTTACTGCCAAAGATTATTGCATCAAATTAAAGAGAATTTATGGGCTACGTAACACTGAATATTCTATTCCTCTAAATTAACTCGTGGAATAAATACAACGGTTTGATTATGAATATAAAAAAAAATTGTTGAGTTTTTGTACGTAATCTCTGTGTCGATCAACGCAAAATGTTGTAAGTTTTCGTTTTCTATGTACAAAAACACAATAAAGAAGATAAAAAGGACACCTTGACTTATATTCCAATATTATGTTGCTCGTTAACGAGGATTTTTAATCGCTGGCAGCGATTCCTTACGTTTCACATGGTCATAGGAAATATGGTCTCTTGCCGTTTAATCCTGTTTAAGTAATATTATTGACATTCTTGTAAAATTAATGTTACACTGCACATTTTTTGACCACCTCATATTGCACAAATTTTCGCGATCGTGGGTATACAGCGCTCTTCAAAGCATCTCCGAATTTTACATATGTCCAGTCCGTATAAAATTACGTTTATGGCACAATTTAGCAGGGTGACGTTTGTCTTACAATTTAGCAGGCGTTGCACAGAACAATACCTAAGGGCGTGGCTGGTTGTTGTAGAGACGACTCTTAATGGCTGCCTTTTTCAAAATTGACCACACTGTCCTTATATAGCCACTGTATGCAAACTAACTAAA
>CALNHX010013445.1:0-16806 GCA_940337035.1 Agriotes lineatus
TCAATCTAACGCTTCTCACCTTCGAAGAAGTCTATAAAGTTTAAAATAAAATTTTGGGTTTATCACTTGCTTTCTATAGCGCGAAATTTTTAGTGTAATTTTGGACAAATGTCGCATTGACAGAATTATAAATCAATCCATAGTTAAACAAAGAGAGAACATTATGACATCAGGAAAAACAGATAATGTGTAGACTTTACGTAGTCTATGTAGCTTAACTTTTTAAAGACAACAATAATTTCAATAATTCAGTGTAATACTGAATATTGCAATACTATTAACAACACTGACAACCATTGCTTCAATGGTAGATATTTTGGATCATCAGGTAAGACGGTGAACAATACTGTATAAAGAGAATAAAATGATAGATACATATACGCACAGGTGCATGACTAATATCCTAAACTGAGTAATTACTGTTGCAGCTACAAATTTACCATTGACCTCCCACAGATGAGGAGGCGAGTAATAAAACCCTCGGGTGATGCAAGGTTTTCGGACAAAAGTGACATAGCACTTTCGCCAAGAAGTTGCATCAGAAGGGTAATAATGCAATTCCAATGCTTCGACATCGAAACGACACACAATGGCTAAATTATACTTTCGAGAAAAGGAGAGTCTATCCAACCACCGAGAAGCAATAAACAACCCTCTACTTATGCAACTGCAGAAGCTATTTAAACACAGAAAGGGTAGCCCGAATGTGAGTTTATTTTATCAGATTATTCCAGTTATTCAACTTTCGACATTCCCATATCTGGAAGTCGTCTGGCACGAGTCGAAGCCGCGTCACTTTCAATCCGTTTGTTAACATAGTCTTGTCCTAGTGGCAGGGTGCGTTAACTGTTAGCGCATAATGTTGTTCTAATCGCGCCCTCCACATATGCATTTGTATATCTTGCTACATGTATGTATATACAGGGTGTTCACGATTTTCTCAGTATCCTTTTAAAGGGCGAGAGTACACCTCAAAAGGAATCAATTAACTTTAAAACGCCTTAGTAAAAGTTGTCTAATAACCGCAAAAAGAGATGGTAAGACTAAGTAATTATAATAACAAGTGACTTGGGTCAGGTTAATGGATGTAGCAGTAACATCAAAATAGCAATGCAGTAATTAAGGATACCTGTCACCAAGGAAGAACACGAAACTTATAAAAGCAATTATACAGTAATTGAAGAACCTTATCTGCTATAGGAAAATGTAGGAAAAGTATAACCTATAACGGTGCATCGAGAAACGCATCGGCGACCGCCTGAAACCAGCCTGTAGTACGAAAAGAATAATTAAAGCTTGAACAAGTTTTTCTGAACAATGTACATGCTGGTATCCATGCGATATGTAGCAAAACGCTAAACTTTTTAGAAGCTTACCCTACAGATTTAAATCGGCCTAGAAAAACATTGCGCCTACATAGGTAATGCATTCCATTGGCCAATAAAGTCAGGAAAGTAAGCCAGAATCACCTGCAGAGGAATTTAAAACAAGATAAAAACCCCGGTAAATATAATAGCCTAAAGGCAAGGTGTATAAAAATCCGCATGGTGGAAAAAGTAACGTACAAAATTATACATATTGTATGTATACAATAGAAGGGTGTCTTGTACTTTAAACTAAAGATTTAGTTATCGCAAAGAACTTTAACACCGTCATTACAAGCAACACGATTATGAAAAAATGTTTATAAAATTAAGACTACGCTTTAAACAAACGTTTGCTATGGCTATGCGTACTTTTAATAAAACGATAAAATACACATTGTGACGTTTATAAATATTATACAGCAATGAATTAAACATATGTTTATTCACGAAAAGATGTTCAGCTCACGAGCACGTAGTGCCAGTGAGATCATATCTTTGTGTGAATAAATGTTTAATTCACGTGGCGTATATATTTTTTCATTCAAATTTGACAAAATTTTGAATAAAAAATATTAAAATCAAGATATAAATTTGCCCGTTCATCGTCAATTTGATCTAAAGTTTAGTAATTATATATTACACACTACGTTTCGTTTACGTTTCTTTACGTGCTGCTGACACCTTGTCATGCTGCCATGAGAAAAATAGTGGTATTCTGGTTATAGGTGGTCAACTGAGTCTTTCACTTTAAAAACAGAATTTCTCAATCTCATATGATGCCAGTGATAGCGATTCATTTATATAGATTCATAAAGTTCATTAGATATCATTGTAACACCTGCTGTAAAATTTTGTTTTCCGCTGTTGTCGTTATCCTCGTCACCTACTCTCCTTAAATTTGCTGCTTTTGCGAACATTTTTGTAATAGCTTCGGTCCGAAGAACACGGTCCAGCTCTTAAGTATTTGGGTGCAACTGCAATCCATTATTTCCTGTTTTGCATTTTCGATATTGTCGTTCCAGTTAAGTTACATTTGACATTACCCACACAATTTTGTTTTCTATTTATTGCTCAATTAACAATTTTATAACATTGCCCAACCTCTTTATTTTTTCTCTGTACTTTTACTATATGTATGGGGAAATATTGTAATAATTCAAAACTAAAAACTGAGATGCTTGTAATATGTGTTATATCTAGGAATTTCAAAAACATTGTTTAAAATAAAAATTGTGCGCGTAATTGCGTGCACATAAACTATACTCCAACAACTCCACGGATTTTATTTAGATTTTATATTTGGAGATGAGGCAGCTGACTGCAGCTGGACACAAACGTTTTATCAGGATCAGAAAATGTTTACTGACGAAATTGCAATTTTTTCGTGATTTTTTTAAACTACTACTGTACTAGAGCTTTTTTACTTTTTTACTAACAAATAGATGTAGCCCAAACAGTATATGTAATTAAATCGCTTAAATGTCCCTAAGGTAGTTGAATGTAGGCTTTCACGGCCGACTGTCTTTATAAAACTTCTGAAGAAGCTGATGACATGAGCAGCGAGACGTCAAGTTTAAATTGACGACCACGGTATAACCCGGAAGAACCTACCATTATGTACCTAAGGTAAATGTTCTAATTCTATACCTTTACTTTTGCCCTATTACGATTCGAAAGTGTTGTTATGGTCTGGTATACTGCGACTTTTAAATATGCAGTTTTAACGTTGGGCTATTTTTCCGGCTTCCATTTCCTTTTATAATTTAAAGCGCGTTTGTTCGGAACTTCTTTTAGTGATGCTTTGCAAACGGATTTGATCTACAAAATTGCCGACATTGTGAGGCAGATTTGTCTTATTGGTTCGGTGAAGTACTGCACCCATCTGATTACTTCAAGATTCGATAGTATTGTGAGAGTAAAATATAGTTCGATTAACTTTGCTTTCACGTAGTTTAACGCTCAAATTATTTTCTCTTTCCTTGTTTACTGCACTCTTTATTTTTCTTTCCTTCTTTGATATTTCTACGAGCCAATTCGAGATTCGCCCTGCTACCTGTCGAAAATCCTTGAATGCCGAATCTTCTGCTTCCCACTACGAGTGATATATTGTAATGGTCTTATGCCTGAGGATCTACTCTGCTTGCAGTACAGTTTAGAAAACAAGTCAATAAGCACAGAGTTGGGGTGTTTTATGTAGCTGCAATACTAAGCTTAAGTTTCATTCAGTAAATGCATTGGAAAAGAGATGCCAGTATTAATAAATGAATTGAGTAAGAAACGCAAAGGACAAAGCTTGTTTTTCACAGGATTGAAGTCGAAGTTCAAATTAATTAAATATTAGGTTTGGACAGAATGAATAGCCAAACAAAAAGAAACAAATAATTAAATTTTTCTATGTGCAGGTCAATAAACCGTAGATTTCAATATAGCTATGCAGGTACAATTTGTGAGCAATCTTAAAAGGTATAAGAAGCCAGAATAATAATTAAGTTGCAAAGAGCAAATTAAAAGGCTGGCAGAAAGTCAGGAAATAGCAATTGGAAAAGCAGACAGCAAGACTTGAAAAAAGTAAGTGAAAAGCAGACAGATGGACATCGAAAGCATTTATGAAAGAAGTGAACTCTTTAAAAGGATCATTGCAATTACGCGAGTGAACAGAGCAAAGCAGATAATAAAACGTGTGGTGGCGCAAAGAGACATTTTAACAATTTAAAATTTGGACAATATTTTAGAGATAAAAATTTTTAAATTCAATAATTTGTAAGTAAATTTATTTCAAAATGTATTTGATTTGAACATGACTAATTTCCGTTTGTATAGTATTAGATTAGCATTTGTTTATAGCGGACATCATCAGATAACAATTGAATAAATTATAAGATTGACATAAAATTTTGTGCTCCTCTTGAATACAAGTTTTTATATAATAAAATTAAATATTTTGAGCTAAAAAGTGTTTCACTGTGTTAAGCAGGTTTTAAAGTTCATATGAGAACGTTTGTGGCGATTTCCGCAACAATAAATAATTTTACCAAGCGCATCTCCGAGGAAACGTTCGCCACCCACATCAAGATTATGAAGAAGGATTCCAGCCGAAAAGAGGGTCCAGAGCCAGGGCATTCTACTGCCACGCATCAGGCAGGAGTGGAGACGAAGATACGAGCTGGGGCCCCCTTTCCGAAGATGGAAGCAAACAGGAAATCTTAAGGTACTGTCTAACCCTAAAAATATTAGCGTAAGCATCCAGAAATTTGTGTGCATGCGAGACAATACCGTACTGAACAATATTAAAACATCTTCAAGCCTCCAACGAAAGTGCTTTTCAAATTATTAACCAGAGTCCAAGTGTGAGGTTAGGTGGAGATTAAACAATTGCAGAAATTCAGTCGGCGTCTCTTCTGACGTCATAAGACAAATTAATTCCTGAAACAAATGAGAATAATAACCGCCAAAGCACTACGATTTAAATAAATACCTCTTAGAATGTTCACAAATTTGATTTTTAAAGTCAACAACGCTTGCAGCATAATACGAATCTTTTTTGTAATTTTGACAGCAGTGCATACATTTGCGGCTGGGTATTTGGAACTAATTCGGGTGGCCAGTGGCGCATCAATTTAGGTAAATATTCACAAATTATTAAGAATTCACCCCTTTGAATAGAGTTGATTGTCTACCGAGCTAGCGTTATGAGAATAAAATTGCAGATAAATACAATACGAAAAAGGGCATAATACTACTTTATTTTGAGTCAAGTAAAAATAAAAATACAATCCAGCAATTATTTTAATCAGTTTAATAAGTGGTGCATATCAAACCATAGCCATATATGGCTTATTGAATTATGGAGATTACTTATCGTAGATCTTACATTATTGTGGCTAGTGAACAACAATCCGTTATATACCAATGACTTGTGTTGACTCATTATCATACAGGTGTGTTTAGCGTCGTACATATATTCTTCACTTATTAAGATTATTATTATTACTATTATTATTATTATTATTATTATTATTATTATTATATAGGCCGTATTCATTGTATGCGACAAATAATGCTAGTATTAGTGCTATTAGTTACGTTCGGTGAGGCCCCGTCGACGACTGCATCTGCTTTAATATACTTTTCCCATGTTAATTGATTGTTTATGGTTTATTGATTACAGAATTCAAGTAGAAAGTACATAATGAATATTAAACGAATACGCCTCCCAGTATAAGCGTATAATCGACAAAAAGTATTTCAATTCAACAATTCTCCAATAATTGGTAAAATTCTGTCAAATAATTAGAAATTAGGTACTGTGTGAGAATTAAATAACTGAAACTCATTCATAGTTTTAATGTCTCTTGACAGCAAGTTATAAAAAACGTGGAGCTAGAAAATTATCACATCTACCACCAATTGAATTATTTACAGTGGTTATGACCACTTTTTATGGTTCTTCCCTCTGTTAGAGTAATGATGTCGAATTGCAAGTTTCTTTTTAATGTAAAAATTTAGAAAAAAAAATGTATAATATTTGTTGTCTCAGAAGCAAGTCCTTGATTCCCAAAAAACTCTATACTAACAGAAGGGTACGTTACCTGTTTGTTAAGTAAAATTTTTAATATATTATTTTTCCGTGATTTGCAATATCTGTAAATTCATTCATGGGGTCCATCCTCGCCGATAAAGCCATATTAAAAAATCAGATGTTCCACAAAATTTTATATTACTTTGAAATGTTTACTATCCAAAACCTTCCGTATTACTTTAAAGGTGTAGAACAGTTTCCTAATTTTTGTTGTAATATATTGAAATGAATGCACCTTTTGGATATAATAGTACTTTGGGTTAATTTTGAATAATATAAAAGAGGGGTTTTGACTGTGGTGTTAATGAATTATTTATGAGAATTCGTAATGCTTAAGAAATAAATTTTATGAACAATTTATAAATAAAATACAGTAATTTGATTTGGGTTAACATTTTACTTTATTGAAAAGGAAGTTTTAGCTATGAGCTGATGTATTAATTTTGAAAATGAGAAAATACAAAAAGTTATTTGTTTTACTGAGAAGATATAATTTATTAATAATTTTGAGATAAGAGGTTAAGTACAAGGTAATAAGATTACAACTGCGAAGTCAAGCTAATATAATATCTAAAAAATCATTAATAATGATATGGTAGTAGAATAAATTAGGGTTTAATTTTCTTCTTCTTCTTCTTCCTCTTAATGTATAGGCTGAGAGCCTGTTATTTCCACACACTGATTGCAGTTTTATAAGCCATCTTAAGCCGCGGCCGGGGTAGGTGGCTAGCCGAACCCCTTCAATTAGGGATTAATGCCCTCACAAGAGTCACGACCACCAAAGATGTTCGTATGATGGTCGGAGAGCGTTCGATGTTTCCAATGTCCAGGCTCGAACCCACTACCTGCCTACTGCTGGCGCAAGCACTCTACCAGCCGGCCACACGCTCTCTGGGTTTAATTTTAACATCTAGAATGTAACAGAGACAAAAATTGGACACTATAATGTAGCTATAGTGAGATGTAATTAGAAATAAACAACTTATAAAATTGGAGAAAATTAAAGTAAAAAATTGTTGTATTACCAGTAAAAATAATAAAATGGAATTTTAATGGAAGTGTATGGTAGAGTGTAGGGTAATGATAAAAACTAAATTTTGGAGAATTATTTGAAGAATTAAAAATTGATATCAAGGTTGACGGAAGTGCAGGTTATTATAGAAGAGTTTGAGGGAATTACTAAGTTACTAGACGTTAAACAGGGGTGAATCATTGGATTGGCTGGGAGTAAAGAGGTGAAGACCATAGTGGAGATGATGGCCATTGCCCAGTGGAAGATGTCATACTTGGACCATTGACATAATTGGTGTCAGTGAGGAGGAGTAGTCCGGTTCGGAAGTGCTTGCTGTTGTAGCGTGTGAGGCTATTAGAGTATTTGGAACATTGGCATAGTTGGTGTCAGTGAGGAGGAGTCCAGTTCGGATAGCTGTCATTGGAAATTTGCATTCCTTTGCTGAAGGCAGTAAGTAGCAGAAAAAGAGTAGAAGGAGAAGATGCAGGTGAAAAGGTGCACTCAATTTCTGAGGTGCAGTAAGTAGCAGAGGGAGGAGTAGGAAACGGAGTTATAGGTGGACAGATGAAGTGATGCATGAAGTTGGAAGATATGAAGGTATACGTATAGTTAAAAGTGTTTAAGTAATATTAAACAGAAATATTATAAGATAGAGAGTACTTATTCGTTTAAGACATATTCAGAACATTTAACTGTAATGGTATCATATTGACTTGATTGTCAGTTGACAATTGATATTCGAATGAAGTTGACAGACAGAATTAATTTAAATAATAAATTTTTAATCTAAAGATCAATTGATATAAAAGCAAAGTGAACTAACCTGGGAAAGAGTAAAATGCTGTACGTGAGCTAGGTAATAATGTTAATCTGATTAATATAATATAATAGGTCATATTTCTAATAATATTATGAGTAGTATGAATTCTAATAATATCAAAGTTAACAAAATAAAGTATAGTTCATACACTACAATTGTATAATGTACGATGTTCTCATCTTAAATGACAGTCAAGCTGAATTCCTAGGTATATTATATCATCTCCTAGGTCGAATGAAAGCATGCCACTATTAACTTGTATCTGTTTATAGTTAGGTAAATTTATACTAATACTAAATTTATTGTTAAGAGATTTTTATGCAACCACTCTATAATTTGAAGAAAAGATGTCGACATTTTTGAGTATGAAGCGTCCCAAGTTGTATCCGCGAAAAGCAAAGTCGAGAAGAAACACAGCCGAGCATAGTATTGAATCCAAATGTTGATAAATTTTTGTACTTAACTACTCAATGACGTTATCCATTGACTTATTTTTCCTGAAATCAAACTGGCACAGTTCGAGCAAATTATTTGTTTCTAGGTAGCTGTTTAACCTTTAACCGATGATATTGGTCGATAATTAGAAAGAGTATTTTACTTCCAGATTTAGGTACTGACTAACAATCACTATAAGCCCCACGTTGGGCGCCATATATTATGTAATGTAATGCACCACTTTAAGCTAGCCCTATATTATGTAATAATACTAGCTGCCATTATTACTGCATAACATTTATCATGTATTTGATATTTTACTTAAAACTTGCCCTTTATTAATGCAATGCCCTTTCTAATTAAATATATTGGGATGACCACAACATTTTTCAATGCTCACGAAAATTTTACACAGGAGAAAGATTTGTCAATAATAATTTGTAAAGTTTCAGCTATATATTGCTCAACAAGGCGAAGGCTTTCAACGCTAATTTTATCACTACCACATATTTTTTTGTTTTTCAGTGAGTTTCTAACCTCTAATATTTCTTCTTTAGAAACGGGACCAATGGGAGTTACCAACATACCAGCAGATGAGGTTCTTTCTTTTATAGGAAAGGGTGTCTTGTTCAATTTATTTTTGCAGTACTAAAATAGTTATTTATGTATTAAGGGCATAATCAATAGATTATAACACGAGGGAATGCTTAAACCACGACGCGAAGTGGAGAACTTTAAGTTTCCCGAAAGCTATAATCGTGATTAAACACGTGGTACACACAATCTTTTATTTCATATTTCAAAATTCAAGGATTCAGTATTTTGGCTACAGACTACTGCGTCGTCGTTGTGCTGGTGCTGTGCATTTTTGGTGTGCTATGGTTTCTATGCAGATTGTTTGTGTTGCTATACTACATTGTTGGTGCTTGTTATACTGCTTAGCAACTTTATATGCCCTAGGGCTATTAAAGCCATTTTACGCCCTCTATCGAGAGTCAATAAACAAGATTATGGTTGCTATATTTTCAAGAGCGACAGTTGTGATGGATCCTGGTTTTTAAAATAAGCAAGCAGTTATTTTCTGGCTGGTTGATTTGAATATTAACAAGTTGCAACGTTACTAGTGGGGTTCTACCTTAAATTTTTGTAACAACCTTGTAACTAATACAAGGGTGATATAAATTTTACTGTAAAAGTGACATGTTGTCTCGTTATATTCTAATTGTGGCTGAATCAGAAAGAGATAATTATGCCTGCCATATATTCTACCATATATCTGTCATATTGTTAATTTTTGTTTAATTAATGGTGTATTTCCTAATTCTTGGAAACTAGCTTTAGTGACTCCTGTTCCGAAAATTAATAATCCTGAAGAATTTAAGCATTACCGTCCTATCAGTATTTTGCCAGTATTTTCAAAGATCTTAGAAAAAGTAATGGTATTACAAATCAAAGCCTACTTAGATAAATACAATATATTACCTGATACTCAATCGGGATTTCGTTCGGGGTATAGTTGTAGTTCTGCACTTTTGAATATTATTGACGATATCCTGTCTGCCTATGATCGAAATAAATTGACCCTTCTTGTTCTACTTGATTACAGTAAGGCGTTTGACACACTTAATCATGAAACTTTAATCGCAGTTCTGAATTATATCGGTTTCAGTGCTGCTCCACTGGCTTTACTTAAAGATTATTTGAATAATAGGAAGCAAATTGTTCAACTTGATCAACATTATTCCTCTCCTTTGCGATTGAAGTCAGGAGTGCCCCAGGGTTCCATTTTGGGTCCTTTACTATATACCATCTACACAGCTACCTTTGCTAAACAGTTACAATTTTGTTCATCTCATCAATACGCAGACGACACTCAAATATATTTATCCTTCAAGGATGAAGACGTTCTTTTAGCTTGTTCTCAAATTAATTATGATCTAAAGACTCTGTTAGAAACATCTAGAAATCATTCCTTAGAAATTAATGCCTCGAAAACTCAAGTAATTTTATTTGGACCACCTCATCTTAGGCGAGCTGTCTCTCCACACGTTTCTGTTGTTGTGGACAACCAGTCTGTTGCTGTGGTTGATGTCATTAAGAATTTAGGCTTGACTATTGATAAGAATCTTAATTTTTCGGAACACGTTGTACAAATTCTTAAAAAATCTTATGGCTCACTTAAAGCTTTGTATCCCTATAGACATTTTTTATCAACTAAGACTAAAGCTGTGCTGTGTGATTCACTGGTGCTTTCCCATTTGAGTTACTGTGATGTGGTATTTGGGCCTTGCTTGAGCGTTGTAGATAAAAATAAATTACAACAAGTGCAGCGATCGTGTCTGCGTTACAGCTTTGGAGTGAGAAAGTATGATAGTGTGTCACACAAGCTCAAAGATGCGGGCTGGTTGTCTACTCACAATAGGAGACTGCTTCATGCAGCATGTATGTTCATGAAGATATATCGTGATAGATGTCCTACTTATTTGTATTCAAAAATTGATTTTAGGTCTGTTTCACTTAATGTTAATATCAATATGAATCTTCGCCCTACATCTCTTGTCACCATACCTTCCCATAGAACTGAGAAATATAAATCTTGTTGCACTTACCAAATGTCTAAAGTAATTAACTCGCTCAAACCTGAATACTTTTTATTAAGTTTTGCGGAATTCAAGAAAAAATATAGAATGCATCTCCTTTCTCTGCAAAACATAAGCTGACTCCTTATTCTACTTTCGCTAGTCTGCCGAGATAACATACTCGCAATTTTTTGTAGTCGTTGTAATTTATATATTATTAACATTGCGGTAACACACGAAGCTCCTTAGGCTGTAAGCCATATAATAACATTTATTTTTCCCAAGGTTAGGTGGTAGAGCAGCGTTTGCTGAACCTCGCCTTGTGATTCATTTTTGTAAATACAAACAAAATGAATAAAGTCATTATTATTATTATTATTATTATTATAGATACGAATATTTCTAATATAATTTATATTCTTCTTAGATAGACAGAGACGAGGATAAGAAAATTAGTGTAGTAATGCCACAACCTACTTTTACTTCTCTCTCTCCTGTCGTGGGTCTTCATGTCTGAAGAGTCGTGACTTGTGTCAAATGATTTAGGAGGTGGTTTGTATGACTTTTCTCCACAATAGTCTGTCCTCTGCATCTCTAATATTCTGTTGAAGAGGAGCGCCGGTTATTTCGCCTATCTGGTCCAACCAGCGTTTGGGAGATCTTCCTCTTGAACGGCGCTCTTCAATCTTACCCTGTACAACGAGTTTTTCCAGGTTATCATTAGTACGTCGAGTTAGGTGTCCAAAGTACTGTAGGATTCGTTTCTGCACTATCGTGGAGAGCCGGGTTGGCATTTTCACTTCTTCTATGACTGAAGCGTTTGTGCGGTGCTCTACCCAGGATATGCGTAACATTCTTCTCCAGCACCACAGTTCAAACGAATCAATTTTCTTTTTGTCAACTGCTTTTAGTGTCCACGATTCAGAAGCATAAAGAGCTATTGAGAACACTAGCGTTTGCACAAGTCTGATTTTAGTTGCTAGTGTAATGTTTTTGTCTTTCCAAATTTTATTGAGTTTTCTCATTGCTGACCTGGCCATGTTTAGTCGTCTTTTAATTTCAACGGTGCTACCACCATCTTTACTTATATAAGACCCTAGATATATAAAGTTATCAACCACTGCGATGTCTTGCAGGTCTGGTAGGTCTGCTGGTAGGTTGTTACTTCTATCAATTATCATAATCTTCGTTTTGCTTCTGTTGAGTTCAAGTCCTAAGTTCTTGCTTTCGTTTTCAATCCACGTTAGTATTTCCGTCATTTCTTCTGCATCTTTGGCAATCAGGGTAGTGTCGTCTGCATACCTAAGATTTGTAATTTTTCTGCCCCCGATCGATATGCCTCCATTCCAGCCTTCTAGGCATTTCCGCATTATGTATTCGCCATATATATTAAATAGTAAGGGCGATAATATACAGCCTTGTCTGACCCCTTTGCTTATTTTAAATGAGTTCGACAGATGATTATCTATTCTGATCTTTGTTTTACCTCCATCATATAGTCTTTTGACAAGGAAAACTAGGTGTTCAGGGACGCCCATTTCAATTAATATTTTCCATAGTTCAGTCCATCGTACGCTGTCAAAGGCCTTCTTGTAATCTATAAAACATAGATATGCTGGCACATTGAATTCTCTGCACTTTTCTATAAGTTGTCGAATATTTAGTAGTTGGTCTCTGGTGCCTTTACCTCGTACGAATCCCGCTTGCTCCACAGGGATTTGCCATTCTAGGAAATTTTTCAGTCGATCATGTAAAATATTTATCATTATTTTGCTTGCGTGGGAAATTAAAGCTATAGTCCGATAGTTGTCGCACTTGCCAGTAGAGCCTTTTTTGTGAAAGGTAATGAATATAGATTTAGTCCAATCTTCCGGCCATTCACCCGTCTTCCATATAAGATTACATATCTTTGTGAATATTTCTATTCCTTTGTCCCCCAATGCATTAATCATCTCTCCGCTGATTTCATCCTCGCCGGTGGCTTTATTTCTGCCAAGCTTCTTGATGGCACGTTCCACTTCGCTGGGAATGATGTTCGGTTCTAGTGAGCATGATTTAATGTCTGTGAGTGCCTCTACATCTTGCTGTGGATGTTCTTCTTTATACAATTGTGTGCAGTATTCTTCCCATCTTGATATGATTCTATTAATCTCGCATAATTTTTTTCCTGCGGCGTCTTCGATGATCCAAGATCTTGGTTTGAATTCTCTTGTGATTTCTTTAATTTTACGAAAAAGATCTCTAGTCTCATTGGAGTTATGGTGTTCTTCTATTTCTTTGCATATGTTGCACAAATACTCATTTTTATCTTTTCTGCATTGTTTTTGTATTTCTGTGCTGAGTTTCTTATATTCGATTCTTTCTTCTGTAGTTGTTAAGCCTGTTCTTTTAATATGTTTCCTCTTTTTCACTGTCTCCCAAGTCGTGCGTTGCATCCAGTGTTTTCTTTGTATTTCCCCTTTGCATTCTTTTACTACTACATCTTTTGTATTTAACATGATATTTTTAATATATTCCCATATTTCATTGGGGTTATTTGTTCTATTATCTATTTCTATTTTGTCCATTTGTGACGCTATCTCATTTTGATAGGCAGGGAGGGTGCACTTGTTTAATTTCCTAGCCTGTTTTTTTTATCTTTATGGTTTTGAGGTGAACTTTGATTTTAGTGACAAGGAGCTGGTGATCAGAACCACACTCTGCACCAGGGTACGTTTTTGTATTATGGACGGTGGATTTCCATCTTGAGTTTATTATTGAGTAGTCTATTTGGTTTTTGTATTTGCCTCCCGGGGATGTCCAAGTATATAGCCTTCTAATGTGATGCTGGAATAGCGTGTTAGTTATGCATAAGTTATTTTCTATACAAAATTGTAGTAGTTTCTCTCCACTTTCATTCCTTTTCCCTATGCCAAATTTCCCAACATTTTGTTGAATATTTTCATTGTCCTTTGTTTCTCCAATTTTAGCATTAAAATCTCCTTGTATAATGACTATTTGGCGCTTTGGTATTTGAGTAATGACGGTATCTAGTTGAGTATAGAAGTTGATGATATCTTCTTCTTCTGCTTCGGCAGTGGGGGCGTATATTTGAACTATATTTAAGATTACTGGTTTGGTGTTTATCTTGATGGTCATAATTCTTTCGCTGATGGGACAGTATCCTAGCACTGTGTGAGCCCATTTGCTTGGAATTAGCATTGCCACTCCACCACGGCTGTCAGTGTTGTGTCCCGAGAAATAAATCGTATTATTATTAGTAGTTGTAAAGTGCCCTTGTCCCTTCCAGTGAGTTTCACAGAGTCCTACTATATCTAGATTCGCTGTTTCATTTTCCACAATATTTAGTTTACCGGGTTGCCGTAGCCCGCGGACATTCCATGTTCCAATTTTTATTTTCGAGCGTAGCGATAAAATGTTACGTTTGTTTTGTGAAGTTTCTGTTACAGTATTCAACGCTTGACTTAACACCTTCCCCCCCGGAGATCCGATTGGGGGAAAATTTAAAACTCCGGATGCATTTTGTATTAAGCAAGCCATTTTCATATTTATTTCCATCAATTTGTAAGCATTCATACTTACTAAGCTTAATTTGTATACCATTAACAACATGGTTACGATCCTAATTAAGCTCATCATACACACAAGTACTCTCGGGAATATCAGTTGAAGTGGTATCCCACGTCCTTCTTCAACCGCAGTAGCGCAGCCTTCGGGGCAATCTTTGCCTGTGCCTGCACCTTATTCAGTAGCGCCGGGACGATCTACCTGAACTACGCCGCTATTGATACAAATGGAACTGCTGCCTTCCATTCGCCGGTTGAATTGGGGACGTCTCCCTTAGATAGGTTGCTTTCACTACAGCTCACGAATTCCATCTATCCATGTTTCATCTATAGGAGCCATTAAATTCGTCATTCGAAGGTTGCCACTTTTACTTAATAAATACTTAAAACTTTAGTGTAACATTGCTTTTAACCACTCATAATCTGCAATTATAAAACCAATATCGTTTCAATAGAGCTGTTGTATGTACAGGGGCTCTAGGACGGGACGGTGCCACCGAATCCGGCGCCATCTTATAGGGGAAGTCAAAATCAACAACAAAATTTGAAATATTCTAAACGCCTCAATCCGCAATCGCAGTCCACAGGGTGATTCATAACTAGTTGAACAAAATGAACAGACGTTTACAGCATCATGTTCTGGTTAAAAAATGCGAAATAAAATTTTTGCCGATCGGGTTTTGTTTCAGAGTTATTAGACCTCAAAGTTTCCGGTTACGATTTTAATTTTTAACTTTAATAATACCAGGTCATGATTTATGTTACATAAAAAAATGAAGTTGACATTTAATAAACTTTTTATGTCACATAAATCATGGCCTGGTATTATTAAAGTGAAAATTAAAATCGTAACCGGAAATGTTGAGGTCTAATAACTCGGAAACAAAACCCGATCGGCAAAAATTTTATTTCGCATTTTTTAACCAGAATATGATGCTGTACACGCCTGTTCATTTTGTTCAACCAGTTATGAATCACCCTGTATATTAAAAGCTATAGACATTTTATAGCTACTTTTCTCGTGTGCTGGAGATTTTGATCACACAATTTTTGCAGTTGATTTCTTCAGCACATAATAATATATACTTCTGGTTGGGTTAGTTCCCCTTTCTGCACTGCGGCCTAAAAGACCTATTGTGCACATCCCAGTGCTTCACCTAGCCTCACAGAGGTATACCGATGTCCTCAAAAAAGCTTACTCGTGAGTTTAGTGAGGTGTTTATCAGCAGTTCGGGTTCGATTGTTGTTTCCCCAAAGTCTTGATGTCGCAGAGTTAGCAGTTCCTCGCACTCGCATATCCAGTGGATTGGAGTTTCGTCCTCCTCTTCACAGAATCTACAGTCTGTGTTTGTTGCCACTCCTATTGTGTGCATATGTTTGTTCATATAACAGTGTCCTGTAGTTATCCTTGGTATGTGTTTTATTTTCTCCCTTCCATTTTCCAGGAGTGTCAGCGTTGCTTTCTTGGACAGTTCCCCTATGAAGTTTCTAGAGTGCCTTGCTTTAGGGTAGTCGTGCCAGAATTTGCGATGTTTATCTAGTAACCAACTTCTAGTTTGCTCCCTGATCATGCTATAAGCTATGTTACAGGTAAACTCTGGTCCTATCAGCTGGATAGTACTGGCTGATTTTGCTAGTTTGTCTGCTTTTTCGTTGCCTATTATTCCCTGGTGACCTGGGACCCACAACAGGCTAAGTTTGTTGTGTTCTCCCAGTTGAACCAGTTTTTTGTGGCACTCATATACCAGTTCTGAGTTGAACTGGTTGGATGACAGCGCTTTTAAAGCTTCTTGGCTGTCCTTCTTCAGCACATACTAAATTGGCAATTCTGTGGCTGCACAGTAATCTGGTTTTATGGTACTTTTTTAACGTAACTATTTTTTTAAATAAACATCTGACGATGTCTTATTCGTGATCATGAATGTAGTTGTAAACATTTATATATCCATTTAAGATGTAACCATGTCTCAAGACAATAACACCCAAGCGCACTGTAACGAATTAGTATACAAACTAGAAAGGCTAATTATTCTTCTTATTCTTATATTAGGCTTGTTATTCACGGCTTGTTCTTGGGATGTCGACTGCCAGCTAGCCATATTTACATCCATTCGGAGGTGTTCCAGGTGGCCTTCTCTCTCCTGGTTTCTCATCTCTTGTTATACGTGCTAGTGGATCTCCCTCCATTCTTCCTACATATTCATTCCAGTCTCTTCTTATTTTTCGAATCCATTTTACTATATCTCCCGTCTTGCATGTTTTTGTCCCATAACGTTTTTTTCTCATTTCCAAGTCTCTGGCCTTGTTTCGACGGTATAAGTCATTATAGTTCTTACACAGCTGTTATATGTATATTTGGACGTTGCTCTCTATATTCGTATGCTGGTTCTTCCATACTTCATATGTCAGACATCCGGATAATTTTACTGTTCTGGTTGTTTGTTGGTA